>BQNB010002013.1:26001-116881 GCA_026074375.1 Tanacetum coccineum | reverse complement strand
GACTTTTGTGGTTTAGGTATCGAGAATATGATTTAGCACACTTAAAACTCATTTTTTGAGTTTTCTATTTATAAGGTCTGGAAGTGAGTTGGATATGGCATATCCATGTATTGGATATGGCATATTAGGGATTTCTTAGAGTAGGAACCATGTTTGATATCTTCCAAAATATTATATTGATTCCATATCTTTAATACAGCATATTGAGTCCTCTGGATACGGCGTATTGATCTTCATTCCTTTTGTGGTCTTTGGTGAGTTCAGGCATGGATACGCCGTATCTTCCTTGATGGATACGACGTATTGGTCTTCCGAAACAGTAATCTTCAAAATATCTTCATTTAAGCTCCAGAATGCGCTCCTTTTGCTATCTTTCACCAATTACTCCATAATTACTGCATTTCTCAAATATAAACGATTAAGTAACAATTCTTTGCAATAACTATACAAAATGGGTTAATATCGTAGGATAAATGATGCTATAAAATAGACGTTATTTGATGTCATCAGGACTTAATGTAAGTCTTAAAAAGGAATTTCAGAAGCAAAATCCGTCGGCCTCTAGCAAATATGGTCTTTGCATAGAGCACCCCTCAACATAGTTCTCTTGAGCCATTGATATTTACTCTGCTTTTTCAAAAACCAGAGTTAGGATTTTGAATTTAAAAAAAAGAAGTTTTTAACTTAAAATGACTGTTGGTGTAACATTGACTAGAATATCCTTTATGTTTTAACAATGAAAAATAAACGTTCACAAAACGTAAAATAACAAACGATAGCTAAAATCCGTAAAATCAGATTTGTAAGACTAACGCGTTGGGAACGTTTCAGCGCGTGGCCAACGCGCCACATGCGAAATCCATTTTACGTATTTTGCTTTGTCGGCTTTCCTCTTACCCGACACATGTGGAAACTTCAATAAAGGTATGCACATGATATTTAAGCATTTAGGAACACTCCAAATGAGGTTTAGACTTAGAGAGGAGCACAAACACTGTCAAATCAATACGTACAACATCCCCTTAAAAATTGCTGGACCTTCACAAACTTGCTGGAAACGTAGTACCATGCCAGGAGGATCCTTATAAAGAAAGCCGCACAGAAAGAGAAGACTACTTGGAATTCGGTGGGAATCCACAAAGAAAATCCTCTCGTTTTTCAACAAAATGCCAACTCAAATATTTTATCAAACGCCTCTAGCCAAGGCCAAAACTTGTTTTTAAACCTAGTATGATCATATTTTCAACATACCATCAAACAAAAGTATTCATTTGACCTTAATCCGGATTTATGTTGTTCCTAATCACGTAACAGGTTTTAGTCCTTTATTGGTCAAATTAAGTCAAATGTCACTTTACGTAAACGCATCCTTTCCCATTATAGGATATGCTTTACTTAAGATTCAAAGCACTTAGCTTGTTTGCATCAAGATGATTAGTGATCAAATCTATTGTTGATTATCATGGATTAAAGTCTAAATGACTAATTGAGTTTGTGGTATTTAGAGGTTAATCATGCTATGAGTTTTCTCACCTCCTTACCTATAAATGATTTACAAACTCACACATGTATTACTTACATGTACAAGATGTCTTAAAAACTCCCACACTTCTCCATATAACACTTCCATACCATACTTCATACAACACATCCTTCCTAATTATTTGTTTACCCTTCTTACCAAACAAATGATTATATCCTTCACACACTCTAAACACTTCTTTCTTAAACCATCCCATAATCACATATGCCCACTCTTTCCTATCTTATTGGCAATGTGATTATAAATCCAAATCAATCCTTTGATTTCATCCTAAACATCATCACCTTCATACTTACCATCTTCAAGCCTAAACTCTTCTTCACTTCAACCTTCCTCAAATAATACCCATATGGGATAACTCACATTCCGTTACACAATGTACCATCCTTGTACTTGTTGTACTTCTTGTTCCCCTTATTCCAAACATAGGCTCCTCCATCTAGTATCATGTTGTACTCTGTCGCCCTTCTGTCTAACAAAGGATCGCTCCACATCCGACACTTCACAATAGGTAATGAACCCAGTTCGTTTGAGCAGCTGTAAGGAGACGAATTTAGGGCCTAAACACCCTATGTACTTTCCCCAGACTCAATGTTTTAATCAAGAAAGGTTTATTTAATTATTTCAATATACATATCTCATGGTTGTACATGTGAAGTTACCTCTATGTTGTTGCTCTCTCTTCTATTTAAAAAACAAATGGGTGGGGTCTGGCTAAGCCTCCTGTTGTGGATTTATTTATGAACTTATGAAATCATCTCTGAATGTAAATCTAAAAAACAAAAAAAAAAAAAACAAAAAAGTTTGGGGTGTTGCTTGCTTGTGATGATGTGCATGTTAAGGTCTTAGAACTACTAGCTAGTTGTCTGTATATATCGTTGTTGATATAGTCTAGGAAAACATGATTGATTGTATAAAGGATACCATCGTTGTAACAGACTTCATACAACCCATTGCCCCCTAATTCTTGTTATTTAATCCACTTTTATAATACAATTCACACGCACATTAGTATTACCCTTAGAGGGCCCTTTAATAGTCTTCAGACTACCTTACTTTATGTGTTGCCCTATACGAAATATTAAGAGATCCGGGTATCGTGTAATTCGTATCATGGACTAGGAACATAATTACACAGTATCATCACAAGTGGTGACAACAGCAACAACACTAAGAGAAGCTAATCTAGTTTGAGTAATACAATTAAATAAACACAATCTTTTTAATTATATTGTAATCAATAGTTAGTATTAGACTCTTTATACTGGTATTAATACTAAAACCAACCACACTCTCACTCCAATTATATAATTTACATGCTTTCCTATAAAATATAAAAATTACAAAAAATTATCTTCTATCTCTCCTCAACCCTAAGATTTCGTATAGACCGATTGAACTAATTGCCTTCCAACTCTATTCATTTGAGCTGAATGATAACAACCCACCCGAGTCTTCTCCTATACTCACAACTACATTTGTACGATTAGAGTTGTTATGCCTACGGGATTTTTGTAAAACGTCTCGTGTAGACTAGTCCCTAGATGACCGCAACAAGTTTTTGGGCCGTTGTCGGGGAAATAGTTAGGTATTGATCTCTCTACAGTTTTCGCTTAGATTCTACTTGCTTGAGATCCTTTCAAGCAAGATTAATTTACTCATATTTCAGCTTTCCTTGTAGCTTATCTTTTCCTTCGTGTTACTTGTTTCGTAACCCAATGATCTCATTCAACCACCACAGGAGACGAGAATACCTATCCCTTACTCTAGAGATTCTCCAAACCTACCACGAGGGGCTAAGTTATTATTCATCAGACTCCTTCGTAATGGAACAATGTGGCACCTTATATTGATCCCGATCAGGTGTCATTCTGTTTGGTGCACAAACTGATACACATGAGTCCACGAACACGGTCCGATGATCCAAACCAACACCTCAGGATTTCCTTAAACATGTGGACTCACTTCTGACCTTGTACGTTGAGGAAAATAGTGAAAGAACGTGCCTAAAAGGCGCGTTTGTTTCAATTTTCCCTCGAAATCAAGCTAGTAATTGGCTTGAACTTCATCCAGCAAGAACCACCACCACATGGGAGGATCTTACTACACCGAATTTCTAGCTTAATTTTCTTTCCACCAGGAAGGATTCGCAAAACACCGTAACGCTATCCTGATAGTTGCCCAACACATCATGGAAGACATCTTAATCTGAAGCATGGAGTCATTCTTCACAAGGCACTCACGTCCAAAAATATATTCTCCTCAACACATGGCATCGACCTTTGCTCAAGTCCAAATTTTTTATGACCTGGGAGTCAATTCTCCGTCACAAGAACAGAACATTGCGACCAAACTCGGCCATGATCTAAGCTTTGTGACCCATAACGCCAAAGATCATGGGCATTATTATGGAGGGACCTCGCCTCTAAAGACAACGAAAGTTGGACACGACCAAGGGATTTCGCCTAAGAGTCGGATTAAAGGCAATCGTATTGCCTCAAGATGTCTCGAGTATATCCGACCGCCGTCTAATCGAGCTCGAAAATCAAGTCCAACACTTGATGGAAGTTCTTCTTGCTCTAGAACAACCTACATAAGTAAACAAAATCACTACCTCATGTGAAATATGTAGTGGTCCCCATGACACTCAGTATTGCATGAAAAGCCTTTGTTGAATACGCATCCTCGTGTACTGATGAAGCATGAGGTAAATGGTATACCTTTAAGCCTGAGCAAAACAATTTTGGTGACACCTATAATCCATCATGGAAAAGTCACCCAAACCTTAGGTGAAGACAACCCTAAAATTCCCAAAATAATTTTTTAAACTCACCTAACCGGTTCCAACCCAACGGTTTAATCCCGAACCATTCCTTCAACAACCGTCCTCAAAATTTTAACAACCAATCGAGTCTAGAAGGACTGGTTTCTGAGTTCATGGTATCTCAAGACGCTAGACTATCCAAGTTTGAAGCCGATTTTAAACAACAGCAAAGCAAGATGACCAACAAAATTGACACTATGTTGAAGGCCATCACCGATCGAATAGCGGGCACACTACCTAGCGATACGGTTAAGAATCCAAAACTGAGTACTACCCCAGTCTTGTCTGCTCGTTCTTATCCAACTGAAGATCCCCAATACTCAACCCATATCCATAGCTCAATCAACGCCATCACAATCTACCCCAAGCAGCCTGAAGAATCCCAAGTTAATGAGCTTGACGTAGGACAAGAAGAAAAAGGTAACCTTGGAAACACCAACTCTAACCCACACCCACAACCTCATCCATTAGCTTCCATCGCCATAAAACAGGTATGAAATCTGAATTCGATGCTTGGATCACTCAAATTGGTTCCCCAATCCTCCAATATGAAATTTGTCTGCTCAAAAGAGGATGATAGAGAAGTAATGTTAATAAAGATCATACGAGATGATGAGGGCTCCAATGAAGGTTAAGAGACAACAAGAGAAGGACCGACAATAGAATACTTTGACACATTTCCATCTAGAGATGAGCTAACCTAGCATAAGTTCCTAATGTGCGGCTTGATCCCTTCAATATTTCTACGAAACCTCATCATTATAGAGTGATGCCCATCGAACCTCAAGATACCATGCAACATTGGGCATGTACATATCGAAAAAGCCTACATTGACCTAAACTCCCCTCTTAATATCATGACCCGAATGATGTATAATTGGATCATAAGGAGAAAACTCGACCATGGGGAAAATGCAAATGGAGGAGTTAGTAATTTCACATGAAAGATTAAAGGAATGCATGTATTCGTATGGAACTTCACCTATGTTGTAGACTTTATGATTATCAAGGATATTAGTTCAATCATAGACCCTAGGTTATCGCAAGTAGTACTAGGGAAACCTTTCATTAAAATATCCAAATGACTCACGACCTACCTGAAGGAGTAGTTAGGTTCACCAACGAAAATGATGAAGTTGCCTAAAAAATGCCCCATAAAATAGAACAACAATAACAATTCGTTGTTTATCGGAAATTATGAAAGGTTCACACCAAATCAGCTATTTAGGAACGAGGAAGGTAAGAGAGAAGAGGAGTAGAGTATGAATGAGCTTATGATACTAGGATTTTACAAAGGAATGCTAGAGCTTGGACCCGAATACGTAAAGTGGAATGGTTGATGGAAGGAGAGTACGTAAGGACGTGTGACTTTGAGTTTTGCTACAAGACTCGTTAATAAAAGTAAAAGACCGTCTTGGGAGGCAACCCAATTTACTTTTCCCGTAATTAGGAGTGTCATGTGTGTTTTAATTCTTTATAGTTTGTTTTATTAGGTTTGAACTATCTTGTAATCATGCTTTGTTTGTCTTTAACCTCGTCTTAATTTCAATCAAAGGTATTTTGCAAACAATAAATGTAGGGGAATTTATCCGGCTTTTGAGCCAAATTCAAACATGTTAAATGAATTATTTAGATTAATTCGCGTCAGTTTCGAGTCATATGATTGAATTGTTAAATCTCAGGTTTTATGCAGCCATTTGTACAGGAATTAACTTATGGAATCAAGTGCGGGACATTTTTCATCAAAAACAAAAATTTCATTTTCACAGACTGTGGAGACGACGTCACGATTTACACGCGACGTCGTCACCAAGACACCTGTGACGGGGTCACAACAACCCTGACGGCGTCATACGCCTAGGTCTAGAAAACTAAAAGTTTTTAATTATTTTTTAAAATAAAACTTGCATAACATTTAATATATGTATACTTCTGTTATAAACCTGCAAAAACCTAATGAGTTTAACAATTCTCTCATCCTATCTATCGAGTCGAACCCTAAATTCACATTATATATTTTTTTATCGCACATTTTATGCTTGGTGTAGTTGTCTGTGTCTTTGATTACAGGTTATATTTGATGAGAAGAAGCTTGGAAATTCTTAGGAAGTTTCATTAGATGATTCTTGGAGGACGGTTTAACCAGTTATTGTAACACCCCCAAAATCTGATATGCAGCGGAATGGTAACATTGGGGTGCTATGTCAAAGTACAACAATCAAGATATAGGAAACGACCTAAAAATGGCGTTTTAAACAAGAACATTCGATGCATTATAGCAAAATCAGAGTTTATACATTAGGTCCCATAAGTTTTGAAAAGAAAAGACATACTACATAAGTTCTTTAAACAAAAGCTTAATAATCCTAAAAGACGACATAAGTTTTTATAGATAAAGTTGCATCGAATTTAATTAAAACACATGAATCCGTTTTTCCATCGATATCATCACGGCTCCCATCCAAGCTTATATCTGAGGACCTGAAATTAAACATGCTAAAGGTCAACACAAAGGTTGAGTGAATTCATAGGTTTATAAGTAAAAGTGTGGACCACAAGATTTAAGTAATGGAGGACTAAGTACATATTCCGAAGTCCAAAAACATGTATTATTGCACTAAGCTCATGACCCCGAAGCCTTAACTGTTTTTGCCCCAAGTGGGTGGTAGGGTGTTGCCAAACAACCTCAAAGTCTATTCTCATGTTAAATGCCATGGTCAAATACTGTGACCAGAAATTCAAGGTGGGGATTGTTAGTCCTCGATAGACTATAACAATACAATAGCGCTACACAATAGGTGGTAATTGACGGTTCATGATATGGTAGGGACTTAGATGGCACTGTGGTAACTTATGCAATAATATGCAGGTAATAATCTGGATAGCATACAGTTTAAACAAAAACACTTTTTGTTCGTAGTAAAACATGCATGTAATTCCACAACGTGAGGTTTATAAAACTAAGAGATAGAAATGGGGGCTATGAAATCACCTTAGGAGTGAAGTGATGAAATAATCAGGGTAAATGGCAGAAAACGTATCACATGGAATATTCCGAAAGAACTCTAAGTAAATATGGGTCGTATCAGTACTCAAGTACGTCGTCTAATTACTACCATAAACAATCCTTATATTGTTTTCATCATACTATCGTTCGGGCTTATCATAAGTAAGAGGTCTATGACATGACGTACGAGGAAATAGGATATTTAAATCGTAAATCCAACAGTTCTTATACGACACGAAGAGGCCTCATTATGAAATTCCCTAGTAATATAGCACTTGATAACTAATACCACATATAGGTCTATATAGCTCAATCACCATCTAATTGTTTTGGAAAAAAATTGGGTTGATTAAGTAAAAACGTTTATAATTATCGTTTTAGTAAATATAACATAACTTTTTGCGTTTTAAGCCCTATTTGAGTTTTATGACACGCTTTCGTACAAAGACGAGTTGATCAAAATATTAGATATAAAATTTTCAACTTTCTGTTGTCGAATAGATAATTTTAATGTTCAAAACAGCTCTAAACCCGTTTTTACTTTTTTTAATTAGGCGGGGTTTAAAAACTCGTAAATGTCGTATTTTATTCGTTATAGTTCTGTTTTTAGCGATTCTTTCGAGTACGATCTCGTATTTAAAAGTTATATCATATATTTGATGTTTTAAAAATATAACTTTCTATAATGAATAGTAATTTTTATAAAAATAGTTTTATAAACCCGTGGGGTTGGTATTAAACGTAAAATCGTATTTTTATCGTATCTTTTTTCGTTTTATAAAATCGGTTTTTCAAGGTTCTTATCATTTTTGGAGTCGTCATGAGGCGTTTGATTTTTATAAAAAGTCAAAAACTTACTGTATAAGTGTCAAATTTAAAAGCCCTTTATAATCCCAAGGAGTATACATATCTTAAACACTTAAAAACCCTAATGTTATACATTAATCATGTTTATACTTATAACAACATGTTAAATATTATAGATCCATTATTCCATGATATATATAACAACATGACATAAAAAAAGTGTTTAATTTCATAACCATAGGTAAAACTTCTTTTTCATATCAAAGGTTCTATGGTGATTAGCTATAAAGAACATTGGTAAACACATAAAAAATCATGAAAAATGAAAAGGATAAAGGTATTTAGATTAACCTTAGATGGATGAAATGATGAAGAAAATTGATCTAAACCCTTGATACAACTCATTATCAAACCTAGAAAAGGAACACACAAAATTGGTCTACCTTAGGAACGAGGAGGACAAGAGAAGAAGAGTTGACTATATAATGAGTAAGATATTAGGGCTCTACAAGGAATGTTTAGAGTTAGGCCCTAAATATGTAACTCGAATGGATAACGAAGTAGAAGTCACATAAAGACGTGTGACTTCGAGTCTAGCTACAAGATTCATTAATAAAGAAAAGCGCTTCTTAGGAGGCAACCCAATTTACTTTTCCCGCAAATTAGGAGTGTCATGTGTGTTTTAATTCATCATAGTTTGTTTTATTATGTTTGAACTATCTTGTAATCATGCTTTGTTTGTCTTTAACCTCGTCTTAATTTCAATCAAAGGTATTTTGCAAATAATAAGTGTAAGGGAATTTATCCGGCTTTTGAGCCAAATTCAAACATGTTAAATAAATTGTTTAGATTAATTCGCGTTAGTTTTGAGTCATATGATTGCATTGTTAAATCTCAGGTTTTATGTAGCTATTTGTACAGGAATTAACTTATGGAATCAAGTGCATGAAATTTTTCATCAAAAACAAAATTTTGTTTTCATAAACTGTGGAGACGGCGTCATGATTAACACGTGACGCCGTCACCACGACACCTGTGACGGGGTCACAAAAACCCTGACGAAGTCAAACGCCCAGGTCCAGAAAACTTAAAGTTTTTTAATTATTTTTGAAAATAAAACTTGCATAACATTTAATATATGTATTTTTCTGTTATAAACCTGCAAAACCTTCATTATTGAGCAAAGCAGGGGAGTACTAGTTTCTTTTCCTTGTTTTCTTTTCCCTTTATTCGTTTTAATGGGTACTTCTATAGAACATTGTGGACAATGTTCAACTTAAGTGTAGGAGGAAAATAAGCCTTAGAAACTATTCTTTCATTTGCCATTTGCTTTGTCCTTAAAATGATGGGTAATATATCGAAACATAGCATAAAAGGTAACTTTTACCCAAATTTAAAATATTTAATGACACATACAAATGAAAACCGAGTATTAAAAGCGTCTCATGGATAGGAATTTATATGACTAGCACAATAACCCTCAGAATTCCATCCAAAAAATGTGAGGTTCGCCCTTAGATCTTTAGGAATTCGGGTACCTATCATTGGTAACCCAAGATGATTTTATCTTTACCCAGTTCGAGTTAAGGTTGATCTGCAGGCGTGCAAGTTTATTCTGTCATTACGACCATGTATGCATTGCCTTGTCGCCTTTTCTGGAATGTTTGGTGTTGGGATTCTATATTTGATGAGACAAAATAAATAAAAGAATGAAACATAAGGACTAAATCGTCAAGATTGGAATTCTACAAGCTGGTAGAGAATTATGGAAGATTTGGTCAAAGATATCAAAAAATGAAGATTCTAGAAGATCTCCTTAAGAAGATAAAGATAACAGAAGATATTTCCTAATGTTTAAAATATTTACTTGTTTATATCTTAATGTTAACTTCCTTTGTAAGTCATGATCTCTCTATAGAAAGAGATCATAAACACATAGTTTTAGTATCCAGAAAAATGCGTGTGTGTACACTGGATCAATGTAGATGTCTAGTTTGGGTGGTGTAGCCTCAAGGTCATTAAGGTTTCCTTAATCCCTATTACAAGTGGTAACCGATCTATACTGATCATATAGATTTGAGGCTTGGTGGAAACGTTTAGTAATAAAGCCTTGTTCAAATAACATTGATATTCTTTATTTAATTCCGATGTGCATATTGTTATCATTGTTATTGTTAATCCTAGATTAGATCTTAACAATTTGAGCTTACAATGATTCTTTAGACTTCACATTTGGTGCTAATTTTCTGGTTAAGCCGGACTATTAATGAAGAGCATTATCACCCTTAAACCAATCATTACACCCAAATCGCCTTAGCCTACCTTATATGTACTCACCTTTAGTACATTATTATGTTTAACCCAAGTTAATTATTTGAGTACACGGTTGCTAAGTCCTTATCCTTGTAAATACAGTTTTGGGACGATTGGGATTCATGGTAGTATTTATTTCGCGGAAGAATAGGGAAGAAAAGTTAAGTCAATACCCCCATATATTTGTTAGATGATCTCTATGTTATTTTGATCCACCTCAAATCGGGTCATTAGTTAGATTGTAAATATCGAGCATGTAAAAAGCTCAAATGTAGGGGTACGTATTATAAACCCCATGTGATGTATTATGTTATTAAAAAATAGAAAAGAAAAAGAAAAGAGATTGATGTAGAGTTGTGTAGAGTTTGTATATCTTCGTCCGAGTCTTGGCTTAGCAACCAAACCAGCGTGTATTCGTGTAAATAATTAGCTAACCCTTCCACTCCAAATTCACCCAAAGCCACCCAAATGTATCCCATCTATTTCCGTTTCCATTATATGTTATCTTACACCTACACCCCACAACCCTTTAAAAGACCTCTTAGATAGTAATGAATAATGCTTGCACCTAGCGGTGGAGGTTTGATCCTTTACCAAGCCTATGGTAATTTATATGCTATGACAGGTAATGAGTGTTGATTTTTTGTTTCCCCCTTTATGTTATAATTTATTATACACCCGAGTGAAAGAGAGAATCCCAAACACTTATGTGAGGTGCTAGTGTATACTTTCCGTGCTGTTAATTATGAGGTCTAGAAGGTTGTGTTGTAAAATACTTTTAAAGAGTAGGTAAAATGACCCCTCATATTGTTATTGTCTAGGTAGAAAAGCCTATTTGCTTGAGGACAAGCAAATCCCAAGTGTAGGGGTATTTGATGAGGTGTCATTTTATATACTTTTTCGAGGTCGTTTAACCCCCTAAATCGTACATTTATCCCCAAAATAGGTATTTAATCATTCCTTTTCAGGTATTTCTCATTTGGAAGGCATTTGGAGGAATTGCACGTGACTTGGGCTCATTTGGAGAAGAAAAGGACAAGACTACGGACCTACATCAACATTGCTCAAGAATTTCTCTACAGTGGCTGGAGACGGCGTTACAGATATAACGTAACGCCGTCACAACAAAGACCAAGACGACGTCACAAGATTCCATGACGGCGTCAGAGCACACGACCCAACCTATTATCTAGAATATTCTCTTTCATGACGGCGTCATGATTAAAATGCGACGCCATCACATCGATTTTCCTATATATACAAACCTGAATTTAGGGTTTTGGGTGTGTAACTTTAGAATAAAAAGAGGGTACGGACCCTAGTTCATTTAGCAGCTATTAGGGATGAATGTAGGGCCTAAAAACCCTATTTTACTTCCTCTAACTCATGTTTTAATCAAGTAATATTTATTTAATCATTCAATATGTCTATGTGTTGTTTGATTCATCTATGTTCTTGCTTTATCTATAACATGCTTGGCTAAGCCTCCTATTGTATTTATTTATGATTGTATGAAACCTAGGATGTAGATCTTAGTGGTGTTGCTTCTTGTGATGGATGTGCATGTTAGTTCTTAGAAAACCAGCTTTTGTCTGTATCGCTGTTGATATGTCTAGGAAAACATGATTGTGTAGAAAGGATACCATCGGAAACTGGTCCTTCATACTACTACCTTGCCCCCCCCAAATATGGTTGTTCACATTATAAAATTTCACATGCACTTAGTGTACTCCTTAGGGCCATGTAATAGTTCTTCATACTACCTTACTTGTGTTTTGCACTAGCGAATACTAAGTAGACGGCGGTTCCGTGTAATTCGTTCATTGACTTAGGAAATAATTACAACAGATCATCACAAGGGTACAAAGCAACAACAGCAGGAGAAAAATCTAGGGAGTAATAGAACATGGATTAAAGAATCACAATCTTTTTCTATTGTTATCGACCATTAGTATTAGATTTATAATTAGTTTTAATAGCTAAAACCACCCAACTCTCTACATATAAGAATTTACGTGCTTTCCTATAAAATTATAAACATACAAAAAATAATCTTCCCTCAACCCTTAAAGAATTCATAAAGACCGGTATCAAGCCTTCCCAACCTAAATCTTAGAGTGAATAATAACAACCCCCCGAAGTCTTGCCTAACTACTACACTACAATAATTAGGTGCCCTTCCTAGGATTGTAAACTTCGTGAGAATCCTACGATGACCGTTGAAAAAAAACATCAAGTTTTTGGCGGCCGCCGCCATGTGAAAAGTTAGGTATCGATCATAAGTTAGCTTAGTTCTACTTTTCTTGAAATCCTTTCAAGGTAATATTTAAATTTCAGCACATTGCTTTCTTGTTAGTCCTATCTTTTCGCGAGTGTTATCTGTATTCGTAAACCCATTCTCGCAACGCACCAATGGGAGATAGAATCCTAATTCGTACTCTAGGATTACTTCAACCTAGCCACAAGGGCTACAGGAATACTCATCGAGCTCACTCGAAGGGAACAACATGGTACCCTCTTCGGATCCGACACCCATCCCGGTGGTGCAAAATAATAGCTCATTCTAACAACCTTCGGGTCTGAGAATCCAAACCAACAAAACCTCAAGGATTTCCTAAACGTGTAACTCCATTTGAACCTTGACGGTGAAAATAGGGAAAGAACGTGCTGCAATTTATTTAATTATCCCTTTCACGATCAAGCTACAATTGCATAACGTCTCCAGCAGGATCCTCTCCACATGGGAGGATCTTACACCTGATTTTCTTGCTTATTCTTTCCATCGGGAAGGACCGTAAACTCTGCAATGTATATCCTATGTCCAAACAACATCATGGAGAATCTCTATCCGAAGCATGGACTCGTTTCAAGGACTTACTCCAAAAAGTCCCTCATCACAGCATCGATCGTTGGCTTCAAATCCAATTTTTTTATGATCATGTCTCCTTTTATCTTAAGTGCGAGATTGACCACGCCGCCGTCTGCAAACTCTGCAATAAGAACGCCGATGAATCTTGGGAAATCATTGAGAACCTCGCCCTCTACGACCATGAAGGTTGGGATGAAACAAAAGAATTTGTCAAACAGGTCAAGGATTCCTGAAAACACCTGACCGGAGACTTCTCGAGCTCGAAGACCAGATTAACTTCTTACTAAAAGGGTCACAACCGATGCCCACATCAAGCTCAACACACACCCCTCATGCTTATGTCAATGTAGTCCATTCGAACTCCCGTCCGCAAAATCAAAATAAGCTACCAAAATTATACACTTTCGCTTTTTATGAACGTACAGGTCCAAGCCCTCAACCACAAGCGTTAGAAACCACTTTTGAAGCTCGAGTACTGGACTACATGGCAGCGCACATCAAAAGAATGGAAAGATTTAAGAACGCCATTTTCAAACAACGTGAGGAAATCAATGGTAGGATGACTAAAATGTTCAGGCTTCTCAAGGAACTCACAACCAACAGAACCCCTAAGAAAATATTGATAAGAGAAGAAGCCAAATTCCCCGTCACCAAGAATGTGAATTCTATCTTCCTGACAAAAGGAAAAGAAGAAAGGAGTAACATGACAGAGGTAAAGCCCGACAACACTGAGAAGCCCACCAAAACAGAAACGGAAATGCCAATAAAGGAGGTCAAGACGATGAGTGGAGCTAAAAACGGGGCCAAAAATGAATTAATCAAAACACCTAAGAATGAAGAAGCAGTGGAAGAATCTGGGTCTCAGCATATTGCATATTACCTGACGCAAAAGATTAATGAGAAGCTGATCGAGGGACTAGTCAACAACAACAGATTTAATAACTTCCGGTCAGGAACTCGAGTTAGAAAGAAAAAGGGGAAGGAATATAAAATATTACCTGGGGGACCTATTTGTGATGCGATTCTTAAGAAAAAGATAACAAAGAAGGAGGACATCAGAAGGAATTTTGAAATACCTTGCAGCATAGGGGGCCTTAAATATGTGAACGCCCTCGTCGACCAAGGTTCCAATGTGAACGTCATACCCTTCTCCACTTACATGAAATTTACCGACAAAAGGCATGCTGAGACAGACATTAGACCCTCACTAGCTAGCCACTCATACATTTACCCCTTAGGAATTGCTGAGGATGTGTTAGTAGAGGTCGCTAAACACGTATACCCTGTAGACTTTGTAATTTTGGATATCAAGGAAAACAAAAATAGGCCTTTCATATTAGGAACACCATTCCTGATAACAGCCAAGGCCTCAATTAAGTTTGATAAAGGCACCATAACTCTAAGGTCGAGAAAGAGTAAGGTAAGTTTCTATAGGACACCCGATTCCTCATGTGTGACCGACAAAGGAGTAAAAAACGACATAGAGACCATAGCCCCCACTATGACTGTGAATAGGCTATCCCTTGCGTAGAAGAAAAGATAAAAGCATCACTTTATAAAGCGGAGATTTGAAGTTCAAACCAATGAGGGAGCAAAAATTTCAAAGGCAAGGCGTCCACTCTTATTGCAACACAAGGAAGGACTGAAAGATGAAGGAGAAGTACACGTAAGACGTTTGACTTCGAGTCAGCTACAAGAAACTTCCATTAATAAAAAAAAGTGCTTCCTAGAGGCAAACCCAATTTACTTTTCCCGCAATTAGGAGTGTCATGTGTGTTTTAATTCTTTACCGTTTGTTTTGTTGCGTTTGAATTATATTGTAATCATGCTTTGTTTGTCCTTTAAACCTCGTCTTCATTTCATCAAGTGTATTTTTGCACAATAAGTGTAGAGTGAATTTTACTGGCTTTGAGACGAAATTCAAACATGTAAAAATGAATTGTTAGATTAATTCACTGTCAGTTTCGAGTCAATACGATTTGAATTGTTAAATCTCAGGTTTTATGCAGCAATTTGTACAGGAACTAACTTATGAAATCAAGTGCAGGAAATTTTTCATCAAAAACAAAAATTTCGTTTTCACAGACTATGGAGACGGCGTCACGATACACTCGACGCCCGTCACCACGATGCCCTGTGACGGGTCACAAAAACCCTGACGGCATCAGAAATGCCCAGTACCAGAAAAAAAACTTAAAGTTTTTTAATTTTTTTGAAAATCAATCAAACTTGCATAACATTTAATAATGTATTCTTCGTTACAAACCTTGCAAAACTAATGAGTATTTAACAATTCTCCTCATCGTATCTTTACTACTTTATCCAGTCGAAGACCCAAAATCCATATTGCATATTTTTCCTATCGCAAAAAACATTTTAATATGCTGTAAGAGCAGTTGTCTTTGTCTTATGATTACAGGTTATTTTGATGAGAAGAAGCTTGTAACACTAGGAAGAATTCATAGATGAAGTCTCGAGACGATTAATTTAAACCAGTTAGCGCATGTTTCTTTCCATATAATAGTTAAAAACCATTGGATACTAGTTTCTTTTTTCTTGTTTTTCTTTCTTTTTATTCGTTTCAAACGGGTACTTCTAGAAACATTAGGGACAAGAGTTCCACTTAAGTGTAGGGGTAACTAAGCCTTAGAAACTATCCTTCTCATGCCATTACATTGTCCTTAAATGATGGGTAATATATCGAAACATAGCATAAGAGGTAATTTTTACCCAAATTTAAAAATTTTTTATGACACATACCAACGAAAACCAAGTATTAATAGCGTCTCATGGATATGAATTTATATGACTAGCACAATAACCCTCAGAAGTCCACCCCAAAAATATGAGGTTTGCCCTTAGATCTTTAGGAATTCGGTACCCATTCGTTGTTAGAGCCCAAGATGATTTTATCTTTACCCGGTTCGAGTTAAGGTTGATCTGCAGGCGTGCATGTCTATTCCGTCGTTACGGCCATGTATGCATTCTTGTCGCCTTTTCTGGAATGTCTGGTGTTAGTAAAATTCATAATGGAGTGTACCGGTAGCATATTAAATTCTAGAACTTGTTTACTGTTGTTTCTTCTCGAGACCCTTGCACAGTAAGTATTAGATTTGTTTGATAAGAGGCATTTATGATAACCCATGTTTTAAACCTGTAACTGTTATGATGTCACACCGATCATTATAAATATCCATACACCCTGCCATGCACTCACCTTTAGTGGAGAATACCCATAGTATAACCCTCCAAGCCTATCCTTTTTCATGTTCTCTAATTTTCTAGTTAAGCCGAACTATTAATGAAGAACATTGTCACCCTTAAACCAATTGTTACAACCAAATCGCCTTAGCCTACCTTATATGTACTCACCTTTAGTAAATTGTAATGTTTAACCCAAGTTAATTATTTGAGTACACTGTTGCTAAGTCCTATCCCCTAGTAAATACGGTTGTGGGAACGATTCGGAATTCCATGTAGTATTTATTTCGCGGAAGAATGGGGAAGAAAAGTTAGGTCAATACCCCCATATATTTGTTAGATGATCTCCATGTTATTTTGATCCACCTTAAATTGGGTCATTAGACAGATTATAAATATCGAGCATGTAAAAGCTCAAGTGCAGGGGTACATATTATAAACCCCATGTGATGTATTATGTTATATAAAAAAATAGAAAAGAAGAAAAAAAGAGATGATGTAAGATTGTAATTTGTTATATCTTCGTCCGAGTTCTTGGCTTACAACCAAACAAAGTGATTATTTTGTGTAACTAATAGCTAATTTTTTCCCACCGAGTAAATAATTTAGCTAACCCTTCCACTCCAAACTCACCCAATGCCACCCAAATGTATCCTATCCGTTTCCATTTCCATTATATGTTATCTTACACCTATACCCCACAACCGTTTATAGAGACCTCTTAGATAGTAATGAATAATGCTTGCACCTAGCGGTGTAAGTTTGATCCTTTACCAAGCCATGGTAAATTTAAAATAATGCTATACAGTTAAATGAGTGTTGATTTTCCATTTCCCCCTTATGTTATAACTTATTATACACCTGAGTGAAAGAGAGAATCCCAAACACTTATGTGAGGTGCTAGTATATATTTTTCGTGCTTTTAATTACGAGATCTAGGAAGTCTGTTCGTAAAATATGTTTAAAAGTAGGTAAAATATCACATCATATTGTTATTGTCTGGGTTAAAAAGCCACTTGCTTGAGGAAAGCAAATCTCAAGTAGTAGGGGTAATTTGATAGGTATCATTTTATACACTATTTCGGGTCGTTTAACCCCACTAAATCGTGCATTTATGCCCAAAATAGGTACTTAAACGTTTCTTTTCAGGTATTTCTCATTTGGAAGGCTTTTAGAAGAATTACATGTGACTTAAACTCATTTGGAGAAGAAACGGACAAGACTACAGACCTACACTAACATTGCTTAAGAATTTCTCTAGAGTGGCTGGAGACGGCGTCACAAATACAACATGATGCCGTCACAACGAAGATCAAGATGGCGTCATAAGATTCCACGATGGCGTCAGAGCATACGACCTAGCCCGTTATCTAGAATATTCTCTTTCATGATGGCGTCACGATTAAAACGCGACGCCGTCATAGCGATTTTCTTATATATACAAACCTGAATTTAGGGTTTAAGTGTGTAACTTTAGAATAAAAAAAGGGTAAGAACCCTAGTTCGTTTAGCAGCTGTTAGGGATGAATTTAGGGACTAAAAACCCTATTGTACTTCCTCCAACCTCATGTTTTTAATCCAAGTAAGTTTATTTAAATCATTTAATATGTCTAGTGTTGTTGTGATTTATCTATGTTCTTGGCTTTATTTATAACATGCATGGCTAAACCTCCTATGTGTTTATTTTAATTGTATGAAACCTAAAATGTAGATTCTTATTGGGGTTGCTTCATGTGAAGGATATGCAAGTTAGGGCATCCTAGAAAACCAACACTTGTCTAATATCGCTGAAGATATGTCGAGGTAAACATGAATGTTGTAGAAAGGATAGCCATCGGGTAACATTCAATATGGTTGATCCACTTTTAATATATTTCACATGCACTTAGTATACCCTTAGGGGCCTTGTAATAGTCTTCATACTACCTTACTTGTGCGTTGCTCTAATGGAATACTAAGTAGACAGCGAGTTCGTGTAATTCATTCATGACTTAGGAAATAATTACACAGATCATCACAAGTGTGACAAAGCAACAACACTAGGAGAAGCAATCTAGGGAGTAATACATGATTAAATAAACACAACCTTTTATTATATTATTATCACCAGTTAGTTTAGATTTATACTAAGTTTAATAGCTAAAACCAACCACCTCTCTAATTATATGATTTACTTGCTTTCCATAAAATATAAAAATACAAAAATAATCTTCCCTCAACCCTTAGAATTTTGTTAGACCATGATCAAGCCTTCCTAACCTATTCCTCGAGTGAACAATAACGACCCCCCAGGTCTTGCATATACTACTACTACAACGATTAGGTTCTCTGCCTAGGGAGTTGTAAAACTTCATGTAGAAGTCCTACGACGACCGCATCAAACATGTACCCTTTCTCTCTAAGTTTGGAATATTCCAAGAATATTCTCTTAGACCTTAACTATCCTTTCAAACCATTAGTTGGATCCCAACTAAGCTAGTTATATTTGAGGAATGCCCAAAATACCCTTTTCCGATTACTCTTTTCTATCTTTTCAATATTGAACAAGCAAAAGGCTTTTTAATACTTCATAAATGCTTTATTAAATGGCTATTTGAGTTGGTTGACCTTGAGTATAAGAATGATTGAAAGGTCATAGTGTGAAGTACAATTGTGAGTTTAACAAGTATAGGTATTTAAATCTCCAAAGTCTCGAAGAAAACAATTTCGAGAATCTAGTGCGCTATCCACGCGCTGACGCGTGGGTAGCGCGCCAAACGGGAAATGTTTTCCTAAATTTATGAATTTTGGCCTATAAATACCCACCCTTGGCCTTTGTATTCCTCACCTCTTACAAACATTCTTTCCTCTCTTTTCTCTTCTCCTATTCTCTAAGTCTAACATCTAAGTATTCCAAACTTCTCATCTTATCATTCTATTGAAGTGAACACATCTCCGTAAGAGAGCCACACTAGTACCTAATCCATACTTGTGTGTTTTGTCAAGGGTCTTCTTTCTCATACCCTTTCTTTAAAATTGAGTCTCTAGGTTAGGTTAGGACTTGATTCATCTATCTATCTTTCATTTAATCGAGTTGTAAGGGAAGTATTATATCTAAGGGATCGCGCCTGGATCATTGAGGATCTAGTTGGGGTTTGGTAAGCTTCTAAAGGGAAGTCATTGTGGTTATAGGTTAAGTCGAATCACGGGTTCTTAGGGGTGGATTTTGAGGGTGGAATATTGTAGGTAGTAACTCTTCTTAGTGAGCAACGATCTTTGTGCATAGCGGTAGAATTAAATTGTAATAAGGTTTGCAGTCCACCATAAGGATTATACTAGTATAGTATAGGTGTCATGAATTCGCAACTGGACGTACAGAAGGACTAAAACCCCCCTTCCCGAACCAGTATATATTATGGTGTCTTTCTCTCTCTCTATCTCTATCTACTTATTGATTCTTAGATAAGTAGATCATCACACCACTCGGTTCTTTTGAGACTTGAACTTTTATAAACTTTGAAAAAGTTAAGAAAACCGTATTCACCCCGTCTACGATTCTACAGTTAGTACTAGAGCGGTTACTCAAGTTTTCAAGCGTTAAAGCCTTCTCGAGAAGTCATTTTAAGTTAAAAACTTCTTTTTAAGAAATTTGAAATCCTAACTATGATTTTTGAAAAAGTTGAGTAAAGATCCATAGCTCAAGAGAACTATGTCGAGGGGTGTTCTATGCAAAGACCACCTTTGCTAGAACCCAATGGGTTTTGCTTTTGGAAAGCCCACTTTGAGACTTACGTTAAGTCCAAAGACATTGACTTATGGCAAGTCATACAAAACGGCGATTTCTGTTTCAAAGTTGAAGACTCAGAAACTAAGATGATGAAAGAGACGTTGTCTGAGCTTCTTAAGGATGAGAAAAAGAAGCAACTTGGCAAGAATAACGAGGCCAAGATGAATCTTTACAATGTCCTACCGCGTAAAGAGTACGAGCGAGTATTCATGTGTAAAACCACCAAGGAGGTTTAGCATACACTCATCATCACTCACCAAGGCAATTCAGAAGTCAAGAATTGCAAGATTGATCTTCTCACTCAAGAATACGAGAAGGTCTCAATCTCTAATGAAGAACTTGATAATGGTTTCACATGATTTAATGCTATTGTAACTAGTCTCAAATCTTTAGATCCGAACTATTCTAGTAAGAATCATGTGAGGAAGTTTCTTCACGCTCTTCCATTAAAATGAAGAGCAAAGGTGACGTCTATCGAAGAAATCAAAGACTTGGCTACACTTCCTCTTGACGAGCTAATCTGCAACCTCAATGTTTATGAAATAATCCTAGGAATTGATGGTGTTGCTTCTAAACCCATCAAAGAAAAGGTTATGCCAATAGCTCTCAAAGCTAACATTACTAAGGGTGATGAGGTGTCATTTTATACACTTTTTTCAGGGTTTTTTAACCACCTAAATCATGCATTTATGCCCAAAATAGGTACTTAATCATTTCTTTTCAGGTATTTCACATTTGGAGGAAATATACGTGACTTGGGCTCATTTGGAGAAGAAACAGACAAGACTACAAACCTATACCAACATCTCTCAAAAATTTCTACTCAGAAGCTGGAGACGGCGTCACAGATTACACGTGATGCCGTCACCCATCTTAAGACGGCGTCACAAGATCTTAAGACGGTGTCACATTGTACAAACCAGGCCATTATCTAGAATATTCTATTCATGATGGTGTTACGATTAAAACGAGATGTCATCGCAGCGATTTTCCTATATATACGAACCCGAATTTAGGGTTTTAGGTGTGTAACTTTAGACTAAAAGAAAAGGGTAAACCCTAGTTCGTTTAGCAGCTGTTAGGGATGCTTTTAGGGCCTCAAAAACCTATTGTACTCACTTCGATTCATGTTTTAATCAAGTAAGACTATTTTAATCATTCAATATGTCTTGTTGTGTGATTCTTATCTGTTCTTACTTTATCTTTAACATGCTTGGCTAAACCTTCTATTATGTTTATTTATGATTGTATGAAACCTAGGATGTAGATCTTAGTGGTGTTGCTTCTTGTGATGAATATGCATGTTAGGTCTTAGAAAACTAGCTTTTGTCTGTATCAATGTTGATATGTCTAGGAAAACATGATTGTGTAGAAAGGATACCATCGGGTAACAGTCTTCATACTACCTTACTTGTGCATTGCCTTAACGGAATATTAAATAGACGGCGAGTTCGTGTAATCCGTTCATGACTTAGAAAATAATTACATAGATCATCACAAGTGTGACAAAGCAACAACACTAGGAGAAGCAAACTAGGGAGTAATACATGATTAAATAAACACAATCTTTTATCTTATTGTTATCACCAGTAGCTTAGATTATTATTTAGTTTAATAGCTAAAACCAACCAAACCTCTCAAATATATGATTTACTGCTTTCATAAAATATAAAAACACAAAAAGCTAAAACCAACCAAACCTCTCAAATATATGATTTTACCTGCTTTCCTATAAATATAAAAACACAAAAAGAATCTTTTCTCAATCCTTAGAATTCTGTTAGACCGTGATTAAGCCTTCCAAACTATTTCTAGAGATAAAAACACAAAAATAATCTTCTCTCAACCCTTAGAATTCTGTTAGACCTTGATCAAGCCTTACCAACCTATTCCCCGAGTGAACGATAACAACCCACCGAGTCTTGCCTATACTACTACTACAACGATTAGGTGCTCTGCCTAGGGAGTTGTAAAACTTCGTGTAGAAGTCATACGACGACCGCATCAAGTTTTTGGTGCCACCGCCTGGGGAATAATTAGGTTTTGATCATAGTTTAGCTTAGTTATACTCACTTGAATCCTTTCAAGTGAGAATTTAATTTTTGTATGTTAGCTTTCTTGTAGTATATCTTTTCTTTGTGTTATTTGTTTCGTAACCCATTCTCGTTAACCACCATAGGAGACGAGAATCCTATCCTCACACTTGGAGACTACTCCAAACCTAGCCACGAGGGCTGCAGGAATACCATTGAGCTCCTCGTTGGGAACAACGTGGTACCTCTTTGATCCGACACCATCCGGTTGGTACAAAACGGATGCTCATTCCACGGACTTCGGTTCGAGGATCCAAACTAACACCTTAAAGATTTCCTTAAACTTGTGGACTCACTTGACCTTGACGGTCAAAACATGGAAAGAATGCTCCTGCGTTTATTTCAATTTTCCCTTCGCGATCAAGCTAGCAATTGGCTTAAACGTCTTCCAGCAGGACCCATCACCACATGGGAGGATCTTACTACCTGATTCCTTGCTCAATTCTTTCCATCGAGAAGGACCGTAAAACTCCGTAATGATATCCTGATGTTCTAACAACATCACGGAGAATCTCTTTCTGAAGCGTAGACTCGTTTTAAGGACTTACTTCGAAAAGTATCACACCATGGAATTGATCTTTGGCTCCAAGTGAAAATATTTTATGATCGCATTGATCACACCCTAAAATAGACTATGGACTACGCCGCCGGAGGCCAACTAAGGAAACTGAGTGCGGAAAAAGCTTGGGCCACTATCGAGGAGTTAGCTCGATATGAGGATGAGGGGTGGAATGACCTCGTCGCCCCGGGAGAAGGGAGCCTCGACTACGAAAACCCCGACATTGAACAGTTACTAGGGGTCATGGAATGTAAAGTTGATACACTCATGAAGGAAGCAATCTCGCTAATGGGAAGAAGCGAAAGCGTATTTGGAATGACAAGCAACACAGTGTATCAACTACCCTCAGAACCATCTCGACAAGAGGAATTCAAGAATCTTGTGATGAATTTCATTCTCGATCAAGAAGAGAAAGTTAAGCAACTCGAAGAGTACATGGGAGTAATTGGAAATGATTTCATGCAACTCTCTTTAGAGGTTGTAGGGAAATTAAAGGAAGAAATAAGGATGGAAAAAAAGAGTCAAAAAGATCGAAGGTGGAGACAACCCCAAAATTCCCAAAACAATTTCTCAAACCCACCTAACCGGTTCCAATCCAACGGTTCGATCCCGAACCGTTCCTTCAACAACCGTCCTCAAAATTTTAACAATCAATCAAATATTAGAAGGACTGGTTTCCGAGTTCATGGCATCTCAAGACACTAGATTGTCTAAGTTTGAAGCTGATTTCAAATGACAGCAAAGTAAGATGACCAACAAAATCGACACTGTGTTGAAGGCCATCACTGATCGAATAACGGGCATGCTACCTAGTAATACGGTTAAGAACCTGAAACTGGGGACTCATCCAGTTTCGTTTGCTCATTCTTACCCAACAATGGACCCGCAATGCTCTTCTTACCCGTCTACCTCAATCAACGCTATCAAAACACATTTCAAGGAGGCAACCATTTCCCAAACAAACCTGCAGCAACCTGTAGTTGAAATCGAACCATAGCGACCCAGATAAACGAACCACTCTTAAAGATGAATTCTAGGATTTGCATCTTAACCTACCAGTTCTTGAAGTCCTAGCTCACGCTCCAATCTATAACGCCATATTAGATAAATACGTAGGGAGCTTAGAACTAGGCAAAAATGGATCAGCATTTGTCCAAGGAGAAGTACCTACAAAAATGGAAGACCCCAGACTATTCACACTACCTTGTAGATTAGGGGACTCAAAACCTTTCGACACCTTGGCTGATCTAGGATCGTGCGTAAACATAATCCCACTTTCTTCAAAAAGCTTAACATCGGACTATTAGAGGAGACTGACCATATCTTTGGATTGGCTGACGGAACCAAATCCTACCCCGTTGGGATTGTGAAAGACGTAGAAGTCCACATAGGAAAACTAAAACTATTAAATGACTTCTACATAATTGATATGAAAAAGGACCCCGAGACCCCTTTGCTTGTAGGAAGAGGATTCCTAGCTACCGCCAACGCAGTTATAGATTATAGGATGGCCAAAATAGCGGTATGAGAAGGAATCACTAGGTCGGTATTCAGTGTAAAAGGAGTAGACTTAGGTGAGGAGGAAGCACCTTATTAGACCACACTTGGAAAAAGGGAATCTTATAAACCCCGACCTAGGTCGGATGGAATAGATGCAAAACCACCTAACTATGCTAGGAAAGACTTCTTAGACTGCCATTTGCTCAGAGAATGGGAAGTTTCTAGAGACGCCGAGCTTAATCCTTTTAAGGATACCTTAGTGTTTAGGAGGATGGTAGAATTTCTAGGAGCCATACCTATTAACCTTAAGGGTAACTAGTGTGGGAATCAAGAACCTAATTAAAAAAACCAATTACTGGGACCAAACCACCCAAAAACAGAGATGGTGATGGCAAGCTAAAATTAGACTAATTGACCCCGATGGGAAAGAATTTACCAAACCCTAACAATCAATCCCCACTACAGGAAGCTCGCCAAAAATAAAAGTTCAAGAAAATCATCGACTTGGACCATTCTACGACACTTAACGTTGGACTTCAAGTCTAGCTACAAGACTCCGTTAATAAAGAAAAGCACTTCTTGAGAGGCCAACCCCCCCCAATTTTCTTTTCTCGTAATTTAGGAGTGGTCATGGTTGTTTTTAAAAAATTGGTGCCAATCTATACGGTGCACGTGCAACAGGTGCAGCTCCCGGCACCAGATCGATTCGAAACTCTACTTGCCTCGGTGGTGGTAGTCCTGACAGCTCCTCAGGAAACACCTTAGGAAAGTCACGAATTACAGTCACGTCTTCCATTCGTTTCTCCTTCGAATTCTTCTTCGTAACATGTGCCAAAAATAAATGACAACCTTGCTCAACGTACTTACGGGCCTTGATACACGAAATAATCTTCAATCGAGATCCACCTTTGTCACCTTCTGCTATTAACGTCTTATTCTCATACGGTATACGAACAACTTTCTTGCCACAGACGATAACGGTATCGTGCTTGACAAGCCAATCCATACCAATGATGACGTCAAACGTACCAAGCTCAATCGGCATAAGATCGATTTAGAAAATATGGTTCACTAAACTTAAAGTGCAACCTTTCAAAACAGTGTTCGTACTAACTACCCTTTCGTCAGCTAACTCTACTTCATAACTATCCTCTATTTTAATCGGTTTGATATCGAGCAATGAACTAAATCTAGTGTTCACAAAACTCCTATCAGAATCCGAATCAAATAAAACAGAAGCATATTGGTTATTTAGCAGAAACGTACCGGTAACCACTTTCGGACCTTTCGGCTCAAGCTTCCTTAATAGCATAAGCTCGACCACGAACTTCTCCAACTTTCTCTTGCTTAACCTTCCTTGTCAACGATTCCTAGAATTACATTCACATTAAGCACTAAAGAAAAATAAAAAAAACAAGAAAAAAAAAGAAAAAAAGAAAATTAAAAAACAATACGAAAAAACAATAAAAAGAAATAAAGAACAATACATAAAAAAAACAGTTGTGGTCATACCCCAGTCAAAATGGGTAGAGCATTTGCACCCATGGCAACATTCTTCTCCTTGCAATACCTTGCCTTGTGCCCAACCTTTCCACACTTGTGGCACTTGATAGTACACAGACCAACACTGAGCGAGAGAAAAACATGTTACACAAAGGAAGTGAAACTATACGACACCTTTCATCATAAGCGGTTAATCATAGTCTCGCGGCGATCCCTTCTATTTTGTGTTATTCTGTAAAGTATGGCATGAGTTGTCCTTATGATTTCCCTTACCACTACTATTTCTACTTTGAAAGCTCTCCCACTTTCGCTTCTTTCCTTCCAAAATTCTTTCATCTCTAGCTTGCGATTTCTGTTCCATCAACTTATGAGCCATACGCACGGCTTCGTTCAGGTTAGCAGGCTTAGAAGAAGTAACTTCACCCTTGATGTTATCAGTCAATCCCCAGATGTAAGCATCAACTTTCACTCTTTCTGGTTCAACCATTCTTGGACACATCAAAGCTAACTCATTGAACCTCTGAGTATAAGCCACAATGTTATACTCCTTAACCTTCAAGTTCCACAGTTCGTGCTCCATTCTTTGAACTTCTTCTATTGGACAAAACTCTGCAGTCATCAGTTGCTTCATCTCAGTCCAAGGCATTTGGTTCACAGTCTCCAAACCCATGGTTGCAACCTTAGCATTCCACCAAGTCAAAGCAGGTCCTTGCAATGTTGCAGCAGCAAACTTAACCTTCTTGCCCTCTGCACATTCACTGATTCCAAAAACACTCTCAGTTTTCTCGAACCATCTTCGTAATTCAACAGCTCCTTCAGTACCATGAAAAGCAGTAGGATTGCACTTCATAAACCCAGCAAAAGTGCACTCACGAACAACAGGTGCGGCATCCTGACCCCTAACTGGTCCAGATCCCCTAGCATCATTTCCAGCATTCGCATGTCTAGCTCGCTCAGCAGCGATAGCAGCATCGACACTTTCCTTGATCATTCGACGAATAGCAGCTTGAGTCAAAGGTGCAGACTTTGGAGGCATGATTCTGTCACGTCACACAGAAAACAATCTGATAAGCATTCATAACATGATATACTCATAACATGGTACAATGACAAATCAATCACAACAACAGTCACATAACATCGAGTATTAATCAAAAGATAGTCATTTATTTTTCATTACAAAAGAGTTAATACATAGTTGCATTGTTTCATGAAATGATACAAATCATTACAACCAATAGCACTAATTATACTAACTGAGGATTCAGTCTAGTGATTACACAATAAAGATACTACAATTGAAACCAAACTACTAAGATGATTTCCCTCGTGATTCTTTCGTAGCACGCTCCTCATCCTTGACTGGAACCTCAATTGTCTCATTCGATCCATTCTCAAACACAAATCCTCCTACGAATCATCTCTTGATTAAACCATGAGCTCGAACATCTAGTCCAATAGTAGATCTCTAGAGATTATAGATAATAACAAACAGTCTACCAACGTTTAAGTAGAGGCTCAACTCGTTCGTTCTGCAACTAAAGGAATGTTGTTGCTTAAACCATGCTCTTTATGTTCCTTCTTTAAATTTCTTACACTCATCTTTGTTGCGTTCAGCGTTACCAACGCTTTTCAACCAGCTTACCATTGCTAGCCAGTTCCTTCCACACTAGAACGCAATTCATTACCCAAATCCAAAATCAACTTACCATAATACTCGTCCTTTGCTTTTCCTTTCTTCTCGACTAATGCATGCGCCATCTCGTGACCACACAGTCATCTTGAAAGAGAAACCAT
The DNA here is from genome assembly GCA_026074375.1 of Tanacetum coccineum. Lineage (NCBI taxonomy): Eukaryota > Viridiplantae > Streptophyta > Magnoliopsida > Asterales > Asteraceae > Tanacetum > Tanacetum coccineum. Next base: position 89,099 of record BQNB010002013.1, on the reverse strand, counting down.
CCGACCAAAAAGAGAGTTAATGTCCTCTACATGAGACCATGCAATAGACCATCACTGGTCCACTCTAAAAAAAAATAGGTTTTTTGGTAGACGATTCACCTACCTCATGGACGTTAGCAGGAACAGTCTCATCCTCGTGCTCAATCGGGTTCTCAACCTCAGTCACATCCTCAGGTTCTGACTCAGAAGTAGGCGACGGAGGGTTAAGAGGATCCACCCCTTCATAAGGATATGTCAACTCTGGCTCATTCTCATCTTCCTCGATGTCGACTTCCATATCATCTTCTTCTTTTTGGGTTTCTTCTTCTTCCTCAAATTATTCTTCTTCTGGGTCCTCATCTTCATCCACTAAGACAGGCTCGGAAACAACAGGAACATCATTGTGTTGGTTTGGCTCAACAACGGGTACATCATCCACATGATCGGGAGGAATTACGTTCACCATGATAATCTAGAAAATATCATATAACACTTACTTAATAGCGTATCACTTCTTATTCTTATTAGAACACTATTATCAAAATAACAGCTCGCATAAAAGCGCAACAAATAAAAATTCACAATTCGTGACATTCTCGTTTCGTATATACCTCAATTATATTTCAAACATATATAATAATTGTTATCATATAATCATATGCATTCTATGCATATGACCACATGGCATAAATTCGTACCAATACATAACAATTTTATCATCCAACACATGCATGAATATATATCCATTACTTAACCATTTATCATATAACACATACGTAAATTATACCTATACATAGACAATCAATAATCTACCTTATTTTTCCTATATGTAACCAATGGTAACGAGGATTCCCTCGTCGTGCGGTAGAAGCGTTATCGTTTAGATTGTTCAAAAAAAGACCCGACCTAGTTCTTTATAACCTTAGGCTCTTGATACCACTTTTGTAACACCCTCTGACCACGAGACAATGGATTGGTCACGAAATATTAGCAATTTGAATGTTATTAAATAGCATCATTCACCAAGATAATAGAAAACGACCCAAATGAGACGTTTAACAAACATGTGTTTCGTTATTAATCAGAGTTAAAACGCGTTTAGGTCCCCACAGAATCGCAACCTATAACCATTACAACATCTTTAAAAGCTATTGATTTCAAAATACGATACATTGTTTGAACAACTTAGAAACATATGTTTTCTTGAAAGACAATAGAACATAGCAAGATCTTTTAACAAATCCATCACATGCACAGACACCTCACGCATCGTTGCCTCATCCTATGTTTACCTGTGATAAAACATGTTTTAAAACGCCAACAACAATGGTTGAGTTAAATTCAAAGATTTAAAATAATTAATAAGCAATTAATACTTTGAACACAGAATTGAGTTCCATTAGGGAAAACAAAGCAACGAATAGCAATGTATAGCAACCTTCTTTTCTTCACTCAAATAAGCTTATGACACCGAGAACGTTAAATATTAATTATCCAAGTGCGACGCAAAACATTTTACTTTGACGCACTAACGATATTACAACATTTTTCATAAAGTTTCCATTTTTAGAAAGTTACCGAAAGTAAGGATAATATAATCCGAATTTCATATTTCATTATCAATTAACTAAGATTACGAACCCTTTACTCATTATAGACTTTATTCAAAAGTTTACGGAAGTTTGACTTTCAAAAGTCAAACTTCATAGTTGACTTTTTACCCCAAAAATACCCAAACTTGACTCGGCCGTAAAACGTTCGTTATTAAGAGTTACGTGATGATCCACCTAGCGAAACGTAGCTTATGGCGAACACTATCACTTGAAATAATCAAAAATAACTTTCAAAAATTTCTCGACTCGCTACGGTTAAGTCAAACTTTCTGGTCAAACTTGGTCAACCCAAAACCTATGAAAACGATATTTTCGACATAATCCGACTATCAAAATACGCTTAACTAGTCTATATAATTATACCAAAACCATCAAACTTCGATCAATAACCAAACACACTTCTTCCAATAATTACACGCACTTCTGAATCTTATAGCAATAACCATATAACACGCAATATAACTAAATTAATCAATACATATACATAACTAGGTGCTCACAATGCTTTCAAGAAAATCAAACTATGGCTTCCCCTTGCTTGCTTGAAATCGGACGAAACCTAACAACCCAAAACAAAACCTTTTTCGACTAAACCTCTTGCTAATAACAACAATCTAGCAATACTAAACACCCCTTATATACTCGAAATATTCAAGAACACACCAAAAATCCAACTTCTCCAAATCTTAATGCATGTGAGGTTTTAATAGTGGGATTTGTAGCTCTTGAAACAAGGATTAATAATATATAAACGGATTTAATTGCATGTCGGAAATCAACCAGAAAAGTGGTGATGGTTTAGGTGGCTTGACCATTCTGGTTGAAGTTGTTGAAGAAATTGAACATTCACTTGCATTGTTGTTACTTGCAAGTTGTTCCTTGTCAACTCATTCATCAGTTTATAAAACCGTGAGTAATACGACTCCATTGATTCTCCTTCTCGAGAAGTAAACTTCCCAAATTCCCAGAACAGATTGGTCTTTACATCTTGTACGTTCAATGATTCCCCCTGTTGTAGCCTTTCAATGGCTATCCACATCTCATTCGTTGTTTTACAAGCATCAACAGTGGAATAGATTTCATCTCCAATACCAGTTAAAAGCAAGAAAATTGCTTCTTTTTCAGACAGAAAGTGTTCTTTGTTCTCTGGAGTCATGTTCAATACTGTTTCAATTGTTGTATGTTGTTGAACTGCAGGAACACCTTCCGTTGCAGCAACAGCTTGAACTAGTACAGTAGATGGCACGTATGGACCAGATAGTATGCTTTTTCTCAGTCCCTCACCATTTGGTTTCGTGTCAATGTACCGTAGAAAACGTGATCTCCATTGTGAATATCTTCCTGGTCCAAGCATTGGTGGACGATCTTTTGAACCAGCTGCCATGATATTATTATGCATTTGACTATCTGTTGAGGATGTATTGACTGGAGTAGACATGATGAATGAATGGTTATGAATTATGAAGTGTGAAAGTTGTTGGATCTTAAGTGGATGTGATGTGATTGAAGATTGAAATTGTGATTTGTATGCAATTCACGTATCACGGGGATTATACAAACCGTCTATGATCAAGAACCGACAAATGATTAAGGATTTTACAAGATCACTAGATAACCCAGTGAAAGGAATGAATCGTTGGTAGATAATGTTTTGTTTGTTGTGAATGATTTGTGGCAGTTTAATCCTTCCTCGATGGGTTTTTGGTTTTGGTTTGTTGGTAATTCGGCGCATTTGGGTGTTCTAGAATATTTTTTTACCCTATTACCAAAATCTAAATTTGGTGTAAAAATAAGCTAAAAATGCTATAGAAATTTTTTTATTTTACTTAATTTTTCCTGAAAAAAGTGTCGCTAAAAAGGTGTCGACCGAAAATTTTTTTTATGCTATTACCAATATTTGAATTTGATGTAAAAATAAGTTAAAAAGGCTATATAAAAAAAGTACATATGACTCAACTTTTTCCGTAAAAAAGTGTCGCTAAAAAGGGTGTCGTCTGAAGTTACACAACTCGCCGCCATCACTTAACCAAACCGCTGGCAATAAATATAAATCAAACCGTCGCTTAATTGAGCAAACTGCTGTGACCTTTGACTCAAACCGCCGCCTAAATAATTTGCCAAACCGCCGAGTAGTTACACAACTCGCCGCCTGATTTTATAATCAAACCGCTGCTAGTTATAGCCTTATAAATACTTGAATTCGATACATTTACGGTTATTTAGTTGTTTTTAGGTAAAATGCAAGTATGTGACAAGAAACACAAGAAATGGACGATAAAATGAAGATAATATGGATTCTTACGAGACATTACGGCGTAACCCCTATGACAGTGTTACGCCGTAACCTATTCAAGGCAAGACATGTCATTTAGAGACATTACGGTGTAACCACATGCAAGGTTTATGTCGTAACATTATTATTATGGAAGGCTGAGTCATCCAAGTCAGCATTACGACATAACATGAATAGTTGGTTACGCCATAACATATTTAAAGCTTGTAATATGGAAGGACGCGTCAGCACTTTAAGGGCGTAACATCTCATATGGTTACGCCGTAGCATATTCGAAATCTATAAATAGAGGCCTCATTCAGACAATTCGACATTAACCATTCCACCACAGCTCTAAGAAGCGACCAAGGCTTCAAAACCTCAAAGAATTCCACCAGAAGTCCAAGGGAGATCACACTTATCTTACTTTGGTATTTAATCATTCATAAACCACATCTTTAAGAATTATGGTTTTCAATCCAAGATTACCTTTATTAATTCTTGCTATGTTGTTGCTATGAGCAGCTAAGCACTTCAAGTGCTAGCCTAGTCATGAATCTACTATCGTTATAATGTTTGTTTCCTGTTAGATTATGGTTTCGTTGGATATCCTTTGACTGTCGTGTAACCCTGGGTTTTAGTAGTATTGCGGGTGGTTTAAATCATGTTAATCATGTTATTAGATTACCAATTGAACATGAGATTAGCAGGGGTACTAGGGAAGGTTTTGAACCATATCCCTAGTGTAGGAACTAACCAAATTACCGCCTCTATCACTTAATTTACTTAAAAAGCATAGGAACTCTTTTAGAGAGGTTTAATAATCTGTATAGGTTATTAGACTAGTTCTTGGGACAGTTTGGAATAATCACTATGACCTGGTTGCCCTACCTTCATGACTTTCGAGGGATTCGGGATCGCAAGAATTATATGACAGACTAAATATATCTATTCAGGTCTGTCGACTTTAGAAACCACCAATGAAACCATAGTGTAGCATTATACAAGAAAACATAGTTATAACGGTAGTAGTGAAATGGCTAGGCTAGCACGCCTTTCTCCCTGATTACTTCTATCACTTTTAAATTTTGCAATTTATTTTCCTGTTATTTTCATAAAACAACTTCAAACCATTTCAACGTGTCAATTCGAATTAAAACTAATTGACACTTAGCTCTTTGGACGACCTCGGATTTACCATCTCTACACTACTCACGATCGGGTTCTCTGCACATTAGTGCGTTTGTTAGGTCAATCGAGTTTTATAAATTTAACGCTTGAACAAAATATATTTTAAAATAAAATACGCATCAAGTTTTTGGCGCCATTGCCGGAGAGCTAAAAATTAGTATTAATTTGATTTCTTGTAATTATTTCCATTCTCTCTCTAACTTCTAAATTCTGCAGGAACTATGGCGGGAGTAGACATCAATACTCTCACCATGGAACAATACTTAGCATTGTCCCTAGAAAACCAAGCACCGGGCGTGCTTAAACCAAAAATCGGGGGCAATGTCAACTTTGAGATCAAGATTCAATTCATGCGAGAATTGAGGGAAGACACCTTATTCGGGAATAAAAATAAGGATGCCCACGATCATATTGATCGAGTCCTCGACATAGTGAGTTTGTTCAATATTCCCGGAGTATCAAAGGACGCAGTACTACTATGTGTATTCCCGTTCACTCTTACTGGATCGGCTAAAAGATAGGTGGATAGACTCACTCCAGGAGCTGTCAACACTTGGGACCTCTTTAAAATGGCCTTTATCCAAAGGTATTGTCCACCATCCAAGACCACTAAACAGCTTAAAGACATCCACAACTTCAAGCAAGAAAGTGACGAATTATTATACCAAGCTTGGGAACGGTATAATGATTTGCTGTATAAGTGCCTAACCCATGACATAAACATCCATCAAAAGGTAAGCATATTTTATAAAGGTTTGAGCACTAGGAACCATCAATTGCTTGATTCACAGGGACCAATTCCTAGGATGACACCAACTCAAGCTCTGACGGCAATACAAACTATGGTTGACCACTCTCAAAAGTGGCACGATAGGACATCAAGCAGGAACGTTAGCAGCAACAGTAATACCGATGGACTTACTACAATAATAAGTAAACTGGATAACTTGGGACGAAATATGAAGAAGTTGAAAGAAAATGTTCATGCGATCCAAGTTGGATGTCAAATCTGTGAAGGACCTCACCTTAACAAAGAATGTCCTCTTAACGAGGAAGTCAAACTGTTGGAAGAGGTCAAGTATGGTGAATTTGGGCTCCCCGCTCCTTTCAACAGAAATAATGGAGCCAAGTTTTGTGTAGGTCCACCAGGAAACTAAACTCGTACAAATAATCGACCACCTTATGGGGAAAAGAGACCAAGCTTAGAAGAGCTTGTAAATAAGCATCAGGAAGAATCAACACAAAGAAGCGCCAAAATGGAAGAATGGATTAAGAAGTTCCAAGAAAATGCGGATATTAACACTAGGAATCAGAGTGCCTCTCTTAAAAAACTAGAAACCCAAATCCAGCAATTAACCAAGGAAATCCAATCTAGGACCATCAATGAAGCTCCTAGCTCATCTACCGGGCAATGCAAGGTGGTTAATGCTGATCATGAGACGCCAAATATACCTCTATTCAAGTAAGCTTAACAATCTCCATGGAATATCTTTTCTATCTGATTTTGAGGTAGCTCAAAATGAAGAGGAAAGGACAACCGAGGTCCTACAGTGCCAATTGCCACATAAGGAGCTAAATCCAGGAAATTTCACACTTCCTTGCACTATTGGTAATTTTAACTTTTATGGTATGGCTGATTTAGGCGCTAGTGTAAATGCCATGCCTAGGAATATATTTAAGTACTTAAGACTAGCTAACCTGGGGAACACCAATATGCTTGTTGAAATGGCCGATAGGATAAAGAAGGCACCCTTAGGTATAATCGAAAACATTATAGTTAGAATTGATAAATTCTTATTTCCTTTAGATTTCATAATTATCAATAGGACCCCTAATGAAAATATTATCCTAGGCAGACCCTTTCTAGCCACCATTTATACCAAAATCCATGTTTTTAACAGGGAAATTTCACTTGGGGTAGGTAACGATAGGATTATTTTTAACATGGAGAAAAAAGATCATAACTTTATGATCACTACGGAAAAAATCCTTATGATCAATTCAATCAGTAATAATGAACCTAGTTGCCCTCCAGGAAACCCATCCTTGAAATCATTAAAAACAAAGAATTTGCAGGACAGGCAAGAACAATAGGTTAAAAAGAAATTAAGTCTTGACGAAAACATTCATGTCAAACATTTTTATAAAGTTATCGTGCAAACTTACAATGGGAAGTTGAGGATTTGGCACATCTGTGACCCCGACAAGAGTATTTGCGACGGAGGGGTCGAAATCTACAGAAGATCTAGAGTCAGGGATTTAAGAATTTGGTACTGTAACCATGATAATGAAAGAAAAAAATATGAAAGGGGTCGGACTATCATTTCCTGATTTCTTATTAGTTAGATATGGAAGTTGTTAGCTGAATGACTTAATCTGGGGACAAAGTTATATGGAATGATATAAAGAAAATTTACATAACAAACCTAGGCCTAGGGACTACACCTTTAGAGAATGGATAATGGTTAAAGTAGGACACACAAATGTGAACGAATCAGTAAAGAAGGCCTTATTGAAATCTTAGGTGATCGATTGTTTCAAAGAAGCACTGGATCCTGACAAAAACCCAATGGAAATAAGCTTTGATGATTATAAGTGGGTGTTTGATCTAGAAGTTGAACAACTAGTTGATGAATATGAATTAGGATTTGGAAAGAAGGGCCATATTCTTGAAATGATATGGGAAAACTATAAGAAAATCTAAGATAAGGCCAAAGAATAGTGGTACGAATATTGGTTAAAAGAGGACAAAAACCAGGAAAATGGAGATAAGAAATATGATCCACCTATGGTTCACTTGGAAACTTTTTAAGTAACAAGATATTTGGTTGATAATGGGAATAGCTTCATTTGTGTTTCCAACGAAAGCAAAGATACCTTGTCTCTAGGAAGAGAGAACGGATCGCGATTCAAAAAAATGATCTGACAAGAAATGAACCAAGGAGAAGACGCCCACGACAAAACATAGAGTGGGGATGAGTCTAACTTAAAGACTCGTTAATAAACATAAGTTCTTGTCGGGATACAACCCGTCTTTTTATCAATAAATTTCATTTTCCACATATTAGTTGGTTTGCATGTTTTACTTTGTTTTGCAGGTTCCAGCAGCTAGGAGGCAGCTTTCGAGGCCGACTCGACCTGTAATTTTATGGTAGATTTGCTGATTTAGCAGCAGTTACGGCGTAACATACATGGTTACGCCGTAGCCTTTTCAATTACGATGTAAACCTTATTATGGTTACGCCGTAAACTGATAAACTAAAATTTTAAAATACCACATGATTATGGTGTAACCACCGGAGTTACGCCGCAACCTCCTTCTAAAAAACCTTAAAATAAAGTTTTAACGCATTGCTAAACCTTATATATCTAAATGAACTTTGTGGGTATGTTCTCTGGAAACCCTCACGAGATTTCACTCGTCCATTTGGGCCACCAAATGGTTTATAAGGCTTGTTGCATATGCTAAATGCAACCATGATTCCTATGAAAGTGAGTTAGGTTTGTATTCCTTGTATATTTATCATTGAATGATTTTATGTTGTTAGTTTGTTTTAGTGATCACAGGGGAAAATGAGCTTGCTTAATATGGAGATTTTCTAAATTTCTCCACCGGCTTATTACATTTCATATGTTCAAAAGCAAGGCTCAAGGAAGTTTCTTGTTCTAATTCTACTCTTTCCTATTTAATTAATTTCCTTAATGTACAATAGGGACATTGTACAAAACAAATGGGGGGTGGGAGTAGAATTATCACTTGACCTATTCTTGCCTTTGATTTTCTAGTTTCTTTGAAAAATGGTGTCAATTTAAAATTTTTGTCATATTTTTCTTATTTAACTAGAATTAATCTTTTCTGAATGCACATTACCCTTTGTTATTACTTGGTGAGGTTTAAGCCTGATATTCTGTTTTCATCTCATTATACAAAAATCCATCAAAATATTGAGTGTGTTAGTAGTTTTGTAGACTTTAGAACTTGGCATGTACATCATTTCGAGTCCTAATTGATTAGCAGAATAGATGGTTTGAGAAGGCAACATTTAGGAAATCACCCAAGAAGCCATTATGTGTGTGTTTATCGACTTGTTACACTGACTTGTCGAACTCCCATGTTAAAAACTCTTTTGTTTCACTCATCATTAGTGCAAGATACCCCTAGATCACCCTTGTTAAGCCAATATATGTTTTCACCTATTATTATATGTTTCGTTACACCATTTTGCCTTAGCCAACCCTGTAGTCTATATTTATCTTTGTGTTGAAATTTCTGGCTACCTAAATCCATGGTTCAGGAAAATGGTTTGATAATTGGAACGTACTTTAATGATATATCATTTTGATCATGGAAGACCCCCTGGTATTATCACTTTCGATATTGTTTATCTCAAGTGGGGGGATATGTTATATGTTATATACAAGAGTATTGTAAAAAAAGGAGAAAAGGTAGTGCAACTATAAGCCACCTAGTGATATAACTCTTGATGTTAGTTACGTATTACAAAACCAACTAAGTAAAAAGGTGGTGCAACTATAAACACCTAGTAATTTTGGGGATGGTGCAACTATAAGCCATCTAAAGTATAAAGGTGGTGCAACTATAAGCCACCTAGTGAAGAATGGGTTAGCATGCTCCGCAATATCTCATTATTAGCTAACCCATTATGATGCTATGATCAGATTTTCTCACTCGAAGACTTGAACTATGGATGGACAGTAGCCAGTTATGGATACCTTAGATTATATAGGACTATTTGTTTTATGTTTTTATCTTAACACCAATTAAATGTGTATCCCATGTCTATCCAAACCCTTTATATTGCCCAATAAACCTGTGTTATGTCACCCATGTTGCCTTTAAGAATTGTTTAGACCCTAACTCTAACTGGTGCAAATTTGTGTACTTCCCAAGATTATGATATAATTCATGCTATGACTGTGCAGCTGAGCGATCGCCCCGAAAATGAACACTTAGACTAGTTGAGAGTTGAGTGAATTTTGATCACCTTTTCGCGAGGTGTTCGGCTTTGATGTTTCTAACATAAGTCTTTTATAGATTCATTTATTTGAGTTAAATCAGAGAAATCTTTTTATAAACTATTCTAACAGGTCTACTTGAGGGCAAGCAAAAGTCAAGTAGGGGGATATTTGATAACATCAAATATTTGATGCTTTTTAGTGTTAATTTCCCTATGAAAATACTTGCAATTATCTTATAAATACTTGAATTTGATATATTTACGGTTATTTAGTTGTTTTTAGGTAAAATGTAAGTATGTAACAAGAAACACGAGAAATAGACGATAAAATGAAGATAATATGGATTCTTACGAGACATTACGGCGTAACTCCTACGACAGTGTTATGCCGTAACCTATTCAAGGCAAGACACATCATTTATAGACATTACGGCGTAACCACATGCAAGGTTTATGCCGTAACATTATTATTATGGAAGGCCGAGTCATCCAAGTCCTCATTACGGCGTAACATGAACCGTTGGTTCCGCCGTAAGATATTTAAAGCTTGTAATATAGAAGGACACGTCAGCACTTGACGGCGTAACACCTTATATGGTTATGCCGTAACATATTTGAAATCTATAAATAGAGGTGTTACCCATGAAGATTTTAGCCTAAAACACACGATCTGGAGGTCAGGGAGGATAGAAGAAATAGAAAGCCATGTTTATTAGATTATAAAGAGAGAAAGGGAAGAGTGTGTGTTTTCTAGAGAGAGAAAGAAACTCATACTTATGAGATACGAAATGATTATCCTTACCCTCCTATGGAAGTATAGGAGGGATATTTTTAGGTCTTGACATAACTAGCTTATACAACTTGTCATTTCTAGTCCCTACGTGTTAAGCCTTTTATGAACTAATGTAATTCCGTATTAGTCGACATATTTTAAGGCTAACAATCTTCCCCCAATATGTGGACATAAATAAATACTTACAATGTTCCTAACAAGTACATATACAACACAAATAAAGTCTTCCAAAGCTGAAGATGTCTTCTAAGTTCTCATGGTCTTGAAACTTGTACTGCAACATGGATCTTCATTATATTTACTTGTTCTGGAACCATTTTAGTATGCATGAGTTGGATTAACTTCTCCCCAATTCATGCAGCATGTCTTGAAAAGCTTTCTTCATATACTCCTTTTTGGCAAAGTTTCTGAATCAGCTTCTCCCCAAACCAACATCCCTATCTTGAGCAGATTCTATAACTTTGATGTGGCTTCAACCATCTTCTATATGTCATTGACGTGCACAATAGAATTCATGCAGCATGTCTTGAAAAGCTTTCTTCATATACTCCTGTTTGGCAAAGTTTCTGAATCAGCTTCTCCTCAAACCAACATCCCTATCTTGAGCAGATTATATAACTTTGATGTAGCTTCAACCATCTTCTATATGTCATTGACGTGCACAACAGAATTTTGTAGAAGAAAACCACACCAAATACTACTGCTTCTTGTCATTGGGTCTTGGTGAATATTTGTTTGGGGGTACATGCGAGAAATCATCAACAATTCTTTTCACGTATGCAGTATACTTCACAAACCATACTAAGTAAAGTAGTATACACTAATTCCCTTTGGAAGTTGACATGGCAACCAAAGTACACATTTTCCCCCATGATGGTTTCCAACTCTCGGAAGCATCATTATTGTGTACGTCTATATACTCGAGAAGTTCTTATCTTAAGCATAAAATTTTGAAAAGTTATGAATGTCGTTGAAAAACTTTGAGAATTTTACTAAGCCTGTGTAGTACCATTGTCTTGGAATATCACAATAATATCCCATAAGAATTGCTGATTACATCTCAACCTTTAAACTCTTTAGCTAACTTACCAACCTTGTATTCTGTTGGCTATTGCTGTGACCACATGGTGAAGTAAACTCAATATACCAAACTTGAAAATGAAGTACAATCCCCCAAATTTGTTACTTAAGCTTGCATTGTTGTTGATTAAAGAATGATGCAAGATTAAATCTTTTAGTACCCTATACTCAACCAGAAAAGTATAAGAAGTACAACACCTCTTGAAATTATCCACATTGACACTGCGTGTGACACTGAGTACTACAACGTAACTCTTTTAAGTGATAGTTATCCAGGTCTTAAACCAACCACCCCGACTACTGGAAACTAGATAATTCAATTCTCAATCATAAGTTGTATATGTTTAAGCAAGTCATCAATCGATAGATTGGGTTTAAAGAAAAGGGGTAGAAAGTAGAAGTAAGTCTCGATGATGAAATAAGTAGACGCCTAAGTAAAAACCACTTCAAACTCAAATAAGGGATACCAAATCAAATTCGTGATCACTTGTCATTATAATATGAATTTATAGCCGTTTGTCATTTTAGTGAATCTTATTTGGATCGTTTGAGGATTAAGTGTTATGTTTGCTTTGGTGTTCTTGTTTTGATTATTAGATTCCCAAATTCGGTCATATGCCTAAAGTCAGTCACATGCCCACCTGATGCGCGGATCGACCTAAATAATTCTCAGAATATTGTTAGCCTTAGAATAGAACAAGGAAGCTTGGCTATGAGGGTTTTCTTTTAGCGATATAACACTGTGTGTCAAACTGCTACCTAAATAGAGCAAATCGCTGCCTAAAGAATTCTCAAAATATTGCTAGCCTCAAAATATTGAGTCGAACAAGGAAGCTCGGCTACAAAACATGGAAGCTTAGTCTTTACTTAATTATATGTTGTAATAGGCTAGAAAGGGTAAACAAGCTTGTTTATGTAAGTTACTTGGTCACGTGTATCGGGTTTAAGCCCAACCAAAACCCGAGCCCGACCCATGTTAGAAAAGCTAGGCATCCAACATAAGGAGTCTAGGTATAAATACCCCTCTCCAAGTATGGAGAGGGTGTTGGTTCTCATTTGTATTTCACACACTTATTAGAATTCAACCATTCACTTTCTCTCTCTAGTTTCTCTCTCTAACTTCTTCCTATTTTCTTCTCATCTTCTTATCTTTGATTCTTGTGTTATCATGGTGAAGTGAAATGATATCATTGGTCCTATATTTGGTATCATACGCCACGGGTAGATAGGTGATTTGTTTGTGGTTTTTCAAGCTTAATTCGAGCTTATTTTGCTTCAATACGCTCTCGGCTCATTTGGCTTTGCTTATTGGATTCAAAAAGGCTAGTTACTTCCTTGGATAAAACCATTTTGGGTCTCATTTGTGCTGAACCAAATCAAAACAACATGCTTTTATAACTTTTAAATGAAGGTTATTGATTAAAGGTTCATACCGTGACTTTTAGCTTTCAAAAACCATGTTTGAAGCTTATTTGATGGTTGTTTGATTGTTATAATTGTACTTTCATAACTTTAGAACTTTTTCGTATCTTATTCCTGGCTTAAATGACTTCCTATTAAGCTTATTTGGTTTGTTTAAGCTTATTTACTCAAAGGATTCATTGTAGCGGTTTGGCATAAGGATTAGACAAGAGTTGTACTAATTTTTGTTTAGTAGTAGAAAGTTAGCTATAGAATAAAAGTGTAGTACTTCCAGCGGTTTAGTATAGTGGTCCCCAAGTTTCGCAGCGGTTTGGGTAAGGATTGCCAGCAGTTTAGTAATAAAACTCGCAGCGATTTACTACCTTAGGGTTGCCAGCAGTTTGATTCAAATCCTTGTAGCTTAACAGTGGTTAGTTTGTCGTAGCTTATTTCTTGGTCATAGCTTATTCAGTTTAGTTCATAGCTTATTTTTTTGTGTATTCAAAAGTTTTGTAGCTTATTTTATGTTTAAAGAGTCTTAGTGGTGGTTTGTGCTTACTAGTACTCTTTGGTTGTTTGTTAACCGAATACAAGCATAAGAACAAAACCTTGTACTTCTTATGGTCCTAACTCTTGATAGTGACAAGTAGCGGTTTAATCTAAGTCTGACAGCGGTTTGATATTCTTTCCAGCAGCGGTTTGGTGAGAAATATAGCCAGCGGTTTACTTTGTTTGGTTGCCAGCAGTCTAACTTTGTTAGGCGGCGGTTTGAATATAGGTTGTAGCGGTTTAACCATTTTCTTGGCCCACCTAAACGAAACTCTATCCAAATTAAAACTTGGCAGCGGTTTGGTGTGTTATTGATAGCGGTTTGATTCCAAGACTTGAGTAGCAGTTTGATATCATTCAAGTAACGGTTGTGATAACAAGGGTTCCCGGTTTAGTTTACAAACGAAGAAGACACACGGTTTTTGGGTTTTTTGGTTTCAAGCATCGGTTGTTCACGGGTCTTCTAATTACTATCATTACGATCGTGATCCTTCAACGATCATCGTAGTGTATTTACTTTTAGTCGATGATAACCGTACGACTCCTCGAGAAGCAAAAACCATTCGTTACCATTTTGTGAAATTTTAAATGAAGAAGATGCATGAAATGGAAGGAACTTAAAAGCCAGCAGTTTGCCATTTTGTTCAAGATAGCGGTTTGTACTTCAATCTCACAGAGGTTTAGTAAAGTTCAAAGGCTAACAGTTTAGTTAATATATGCTAGCGGTTTGGTAGAAGTTTGGCAGCGGTTTGTTAAGCCTCAATCCAACAGTTTACTTAAAGTTCTAGCTAGCGGTTTGTTACTACTCACCAGCGGTTTAACTTAACCTTTTTGCCATCGATTTGACTCATTTGCCAGCGGGTTGGTAATAGACTTAAAAGACTTTTAACAATTTGACAAATAACCATGACACACAAACTTGGACCATTAATATTCAAGGACTTATAATTTAAACTTGGACTTAAAAGACAATTAATTCTACAACAACAAATCTTAACAACAAAACAATTATACATTCACGGTTTCTTCTTGATTTTGTAAAATCCTGTAAAAGTCACTTCTTTTCTCGGTTTAAATCATAGATTTGTAAAATCCCGTGAATGTTAATTGCATTCATTTAACCACAACTTCAATCACAACACATCTACTTAAGATCCTACAAATCATTTTCACTTCACAATTCACGTTAAAATGGAAATGAAAGATACTTTATCTTCATGTTTGAATTCAGATGAACAACAAATACAAGACAATGCAAAAAAAGAGTTGCATGGTATCTTTTCTACTACTTCATTCACATCTCAAGCTTCTCTCAAACAATGACTTAAAAGGAACTCGAACCGAATGTGGATTCAAATGTGCATTTGCGACACTCTTTGGTCAGGATGTAGATACTTTCATAGGCACAATGTTCCTAAACATGGATCAACTAGAAAAGCAACTTGACAAAGAAGAATTTTGAGAGATTGGATCCATCGCTGCTTTTAAGTACTCGAGACACAGTTTCAGACGTTCATCAAGTCACGGATTTATTTAGATGATGAATATGTTATAATGATACACATGTACTTTCTAGAATACACTCAACTCGAGATTCAAGAATTCCGTGGTACACTCATCTAATACATGGAATATGTTAAAAAGTCAATTAATAAAAGAGCATTACATAAAAGAGATTATGACAACAAGGTGAATGAAAGACAGATGTAGACAATAGTGGAAAAGGTTGATACTAGTACAACATTGGATGCTAGTTTGGTTGACACAGAAAGCAGTGGGACAAAATCAATAGAGCAGGATACAAGCAGCAAATCAGAGAATGATGCACATGTTGATGATGCAAATATCAGAACCATATATCATGAAGAGCCAATGGCTAAGGTACAATTAACTACAGGACAACAACATTCTGAGCAACCTAAATTCAATAATGAATGAGAGGTTGACCAGAATACTGAACAATGTCATGACATGCGTCCTTTGCTTGCTAAATTAACTGATAACAAGATAACTGAACTCTCAAATGAATCTCTCGAATTTGAAAATATTTTTCTCAAAAAGATCGTTGCCCAGTTTCAAAAAGATTTTTCAAAATTAGAGGCACATTGCATTAATCATAAATTACAATTGCAAAACAATGTTTTAAAATCAGGGCAACAGAGTCAAGTTTTGAATGAGAAAAGTAATAAAGCCAAGGTTAAACATGACATAGATGTAATTGAAACAATAAACATCGAATTGGAACATAAAGTGGCTAAATTACTTAAGGAAAATGAGACCTTGAAAAAGCATTACAAAGAACTGTATGATTCTATCAAGAGAACGAGAGCTATGACTAAGAACACACAACTTCTTTAATTGCTAAAAATGATGAGTTCAAAGCTAAACTTTAGGAAAAAGGATTTGCAATAGCAGCATTAAAAAATGAGTTAAGAAAACTAAAAGGAAATAGTATGAATAGTAAGTTTGCAAAACCATCAATCTTGGGGAAATCGGTTTTACAATCACTAAGAAACCAATCAGTTGTTAGACAACCGATTGTGTTTAAGTCTGAACGACCTAGAATTTCAAAAACATGGTTTGCCTCCCAAGTTGATGTGAATAACGATTTGTCAAAACCAGTCACTACACATTATTTGCCTAAAAAAAGAGAATATGTTGTTGTAAAACCACATCACGTGATTGCAACTAGCGAATCTAGGAGTAGTTCAAAGAACATGCCAAGATTTAGTTCAAATGACATGGTTCATAATCACTATCTAGAAGAAGCTAGGAAAAAGACATAAGAAAAAGGTAGGAATTCAAAACCTAGTGTAATGCCTTCTACTAGATCACAAAGCACAGCTAATGATAGCAAACTAAAACCTAGGATCAATATCCAAAATTCTAGGAATTGGCCTGCATCTAAGAGTAGTTGCATAACGACAAAGACTGTGCTCATAGCAGAACACTCTAGGAATTTAAGAATTTTTTGACTCTAAATATTTTGTTTGCTCGACATGTCATAAATGTGTCTTTAATGCAAATCATGATAAGTGTGTAACAAAATTCCTGAATGAGGTCAACTCGCATACTAAGGTGTCATCCCATAAGACAATAAACAAAAACAAACCCGTAAAGCAAATAAGTGTTGCAAAGAAACAAAAATGACAGATCCCTACAGGACATAGGTTTTCAATCAAAAAGACTTCCACAGTGCTTGAGAAAACAACAAGTCCTAGATCTTGTCTTAGGTGGAAACAGACGGTTAGAAGTTTCAAAACTGTTGGTCTTAGGTAGGTTTCTACTGGAAAGAGATTCACCTTTAGCACAACCACAGTTGACAGTGAACCCCAACATGGTTCCAATATAGATATCACTAATCTTCATAAATGCATACAAACTCTTGATTCAAGTGCAGGTACATCCATAAATGTTCATGAGGAATAAAATCTTGCTTTGAGTGCAAGTACTCCGTCCAATCTAAAGAAAGAAAGAATCAAGGCATGCATAAAAAAATGTGATATATTGGAGACCAAGGTTACATGGGATATCTTTGATACAAGAGATATCTAGACAAAAGTCCTAGGGGATTCGAAGTTTACTTACTTCATGAGTTTTTATTTTATTTTATTTTATTTAAATTTTTGTATATAAAAAATAAAACCTATAAAACCAAATACAAAAATATGAAATTTCAAAAAGTAAATACAAAATCAAAAAATCAAAAAAATTCCAAAAAGAATCTTCTCGACATGTCTCTTGGAATCGATAACATTTATGTAACTAGAAATGTCGATTAATATTGACATGGGTGTGTAAATGAAGTTCAAGCAAGAGTTTCAAATGCTTTTAAAACATGTCATTTCTACTTTTCTTTATTACTTGTAATTGCTCTCAGATTGCAACTCGGACCCGAATGACAAAGGAGAGTGTACGTTTCAGTGCGCTTATCCTTAGAGTTAGAAGAGAAGTCTTCTAACATGATGTTTTTCAAAATGTTGAAGAAAAATTTTCAAGAATTTTTCAATGACAATTCAAAATCTTTCAAAATTGTGTGTTCAACACTCCATCCCTCATAAAGTTTTATAAGACAATTCTTCTACATTTGGTGTCATTTTCAAAATGAGTCAATGTTTGAGGGGGAGTTTTTTGAAAAACAAAGTTTTAATGATTTTGGATACATCATCTCACGACAATTCTTATGTGTTCAAAACATTATCAAAAATCTCCTAATAACAAATCAGTAATAATAATGACTACTTAATAGATTGTATGTTATAAAATGATCCAGTGTCTAAGCATAATTTTTCAAGAATTCTTCAATGATATTTCATAATCTTTCAAAATTGTGTGCTCAACACTACCTCAACCTTAAATTTATATTCATTTTACAATTTGGTATCATTTTTTTTGGTGTCAAACATATGTAAAATTAAGGGGGAGCATGAAGAAAAAGTTCCACATAACTCATGCTGAAACATTTTCTACCCACCACTTTTTCAAGACAAATTTTAAATCACATCGTATTTTAAAAACTATATGAATTAGTATTTAAAATAAAGGGAGAAATGCAATTAAAATGTGATCTTGAAACTAATAAGTGGTCTAAATGACTCAAAGTGCTTTATACTCTATGGAAAAAGGTTTTATGGTTACGATCTTATACCCAACAACATCTTAACTCACGACGATTCTGAAGTCATAAGGTGGTTAGGTTAGGTACTAGTCCTATGATCCAACCAAAACCGGAGGGATCTACCTAAGGACACTCTATAGTTAGAAATAGCAGTCCTTAGGTATGATTGGAGAGGAATAAGAATAAGGGAATAATGCTGACTAACATTGAGCTAACATTGGAACAATCACAACAAGGTGTTAGTAATGACGTCTTGGTAATCATTGAAGGGGTTGAAGAATTAAAAAGAAATGTATGGATAAAGGGTGAAAATAAAACAGCCCTCCACATAGTTTAGGCAGAAACCGGGTTAATACATAATCTATCAGATTCACAAAGATGAAGTCTGGTATTAAAGACAAGACATCATAGAACCAGTAATGCACTGCATAACCCTTCCTAGCCATTCAAGTTTCTCTCAACAGATACTTATCTCATTTGTCACGGAGATACACATGACTTCTATTGACTTTCTCATTCCGATTTAGTTTCTATTTAATAGGTGACAGTCTGCTCCAGCCTTCGATTACTAAAACCAAAACGTACTAATCAATTCTAGAGCCAAGAGATCAATAAATAAATCTCATTAGGACACATTCCATGACAAACACTTATTGAACACCATTAAGTTCACAAGTTGTTAACAAGAGTCTTACGCATTATCCTTGTGATTTTTCTAAAACATTCAGAGTGATACTCTTTAGTATTCACAGTGACGAATGGAAATCCTTCCAGATTCAACATCAAACATCTCTACAGTAGGTGACTTGCGAGATTCAATATGAATCAAGCTTGTGTCAACTGCATATCGATTTGGTCCAGTAAATGAATTGACGACTCAATCAAAAATATATTAACTATCTAATTCACTCATATCGTGTTGTCTGCTTTGAGACATTCCGATATTGAGAACAAGCAAGTACAGTGAATCTAATGCATATGTGTTAGAGGATCTAACACTTTGAGTTAGAAACCCTATCAAGGAGGTTCTTATTGAACCTACCTGATCACAGGTATAGTATTTATACTGTAAAACAATCCTACAGAACAGGAGGTTAATGAAACCGAATCTCGACGAATGACAAAGCCATATTCGTCCATATCTGCTATTTATCACTATCTTTAAAATGCAGGTATAAACAACAATGTTGCATCCTTATTTCAACATAGTCGAATTCACTACCACATGCTCATTCTCAAACTACAAAGACATACTATAAGCATCAAGATTTAAGAATCAAGAAAGCTTAACAATTCAAGACAAAGACTTTTGCAAACTCTAATATACAAGATCTTCCTTTAAGATATCAAGTCTATCAAGGGAGATTGTTAGAAAGCTTTCAAGATGATGCAAAGTATGAGCATGTTGGTCAAGACACAAGATCACAAGATGGCAAAGACGACAAAGATAAACAAGGAAAAGATTTAAAGATCTCAGGAAGATTCAAGATCTCACTTCAGGAATTCGAATACCACACATTAGGAGAGATTATTAGCCTCAAAATATGTTTTTGAACATAGAAGCTCAGAATCTGCAGGAAGCCTCGCTTCGGGAGAGATTGTTAGCCTCAAAATATTGAGTCGAATAAGTAAGCTCGGCTACAAAACATGGAAGCTTGGTCTTTACTTAATATATGTTGTAATAGGCTAGAAAGGGTAAACAGGCTTGTTTATATAAGCTAATTGGTCACGTGTATCAGGCTTAAGCCCAACCAAAACTCAAGCCTGACACGTGTTAGAAAAGCTATGCGTCCAACATAAGGAGTCTAGGTATAAATACCCCTCTCTAAGTGTGGATAGGGTGTTGGTTCTCATTTGTATTTCACACACTTGTTGGAATTCAACCATTCACTTTCTCTATCTAGTTTCTCTCTATAACTTCTTCCTATTTTCTTCTCATCTTCTTATCTTTGATTCTTGTGTTAACATGGTGAATTGAAATGATATCATTAGTACTACAGGAGGCCTCATTCAGACAATTCGACATTAACCATTCCACCACAGCTCTAAGAAGCGACCAAGGTATCTAAACCTCGAAGAGTTCCACCAAAAGTTCAAAGGAGATCACACTTATCTTAATTTTGTATTTAATCGTTCATAAACCACATCTGTAAGAATTATGAGTTTTCAATCCAAGATCACACTATCGTTATAATGTTTGTTTCCTATTAGATTATGGTTTCGTTAGATATCCTTTGACTATCGTGTCACCCTGGGTTTTGATAGTATTGCGGGTGGTTTAGATTATGTTAATCCTGTTATTAGATTACCAATTAAACATGGGGTTAGCAGGGGTACTAGGGAAGGTTTTGAACCCTGACCCTAGTGTAGGAACTAACCAAGTTACCGCCTCTATCACTTAATATACTTAAAAAGCACATGAACTCTTTCAGAGAGGGTTAATAATCTGTGTAGGTTATTAGACTAGTTCTTGGGATAGTTGGGATTAATCACTATGACCAGGTTGCCCTACCATCGTGACTTTTGAGGGATTTAGGATTGTAGGAATTATAGGACAGACTAAATATATCTATTCAGGTCTGTCGACTTTATAAACCACCAATGAAACCATGTTGTAACATTGTACAAGAAAACATAGTTATAACGGTAGTAGTGAAATGGCTAGGCTAGCATGTCTTCCTCCTTGGTTACTTCTATCACTTTTAATTTTTGCAATTTATTTTCTTGTTATATTCATAAATCAACTTCAAACCATTTTCAACGTGACAATTCAAATTAAAACTAATTTACACTTAGCTCTTGGGACGACCTTAGATTTTCCATCTCTACACTACTCACGATCGGGTTCTCTGCCTGTTAGTGCATTTATTAGGTGAACCGAGATTTATAAATTTAAAACTTGAACAAAATATATTTTAAAACAAAATATGCCTCAATTGCCTTTCGGGATTAGGGAAAGGGGTAAACACCTTTGTGTTGCTACTCCTAGTCATGATTGAAAAATAGGGTCAAATTAAAACTATCTTTTAGCTCCCTGGCAACGGCGCCAAAAACATAATGCGTAAAAAAAAATTTAATAATTAATTGCCAAGTTTTAAATTTACAAAACTTGTCTACCGATACACGCACTAAAGGGCAGAGAACCCGGTCGTATGTAGTGCAGTAGTTGGTAAATCCAAGGTCGTCCCAAGAGCTAAGGGCACTAGTTCTAATTTGATTTTGTTACGTTTGGAAAATGGTTTTAAGATTGATTTAAAAAAACATAAGAAAAGTAAATGCAGAAAAGTAAATTGATAGAAGTAATCGGGGAAAAGCATGATAGCCTAGCCATTTCATTACTACTGTTATGATTACGTTTTCCTATGCAATGTTCAATTACAAGTTTCATTGGTGGATCTAATATCGACAGACCCAAATTGGCATTTTAGGTTTGTCCTATACTTATTTTGCGATCCCAAATCCCCTAGGGTCACATGGGCAGGGCATCTAATTTTGTAGTGGTTTATCCCCAACTATCCTTAAGACCAATTCCATAATCTATACAGATTATTAACCCTCTCTAAAAGAGTTCCTGTGCTTTTTAAGTGTTTAATGTGACCAAGGCGGTAATATGATTAATTCCTACACTAGGGACAGGTGCCAAGCTACCCTAGTACCCTACTAATCCCATGTTCAATCGGTAAGTTTAATAACAGGACTAATAAGATCCAAGTCACCCTCTACACTACCAAAACCCAGGGATCAACGAAAGGCTATAAGGATATCCAATAAAACAGTAATTAAACAGGAAATAACAATCATACAAATAATAAATACATGGCTAGGCCAACACTAAGAGTGCTTAGCCACTCATAGAAACAGTAAGACAAGAAGTAAATGAAGAAATCTTGGATTGATAATTCATAATTCTTACAAACTGAGTTTTCGAATGATTAATGCTAAAATGAAGTATAGTGATCCTCCTTTGGACTTCTGGTGGAATGCTTCATCTTCTAGAGGCCTTATTCGCCTATTGGTACTGTAGGGTGAAGAGGTTAAGTGAGTGATGCCAAATGAGTTGAGTTAGGGCTCTATTTATAAGTATAGAATATGTTACGGCATAACGGCTATGAACACATTACGTCGTAACAATGCTGATGTGGTTTCCCATTCTCCAGGCTTAACTGATGTTATGGCGTAACCGTATCGCCATGGTTACGCCATAATGCTGACTCGGATACCCCATCTTACTTTATATTATACGCTACGGTGTAAAGGTGGTGGTGAGGTTACGCCATAACAACTGATGCTGAGTCATTTCTTTGTTAATCATGAGTACGGCGTAACTCCTGCGGGGAGGTTACGCCGTAAAAGCCTTGAATGTCATCACTTTTTGAATTCCATGTCCAAATCCTACGTTTTTTGCTCAAATGCTTGCTTTGCTCCTGAAAGCTAAATATAGGCAATTAAGTATTCAGACATTTATAACATATTTACAAGCATTTTCGTAGGGACTTTGATACTAAAAAGTATTAACTAATTGATGTTATCAACATGTTTTAATCAAGTGAAGTCCTTTATCTTTTATTATTCAATATGTCTATGTGTTGTTTGATTGTCTATTGTTATTTTCTTCCTTTTAACATGCTAGGCTAGATCCATTGGTATTTACTTATTATTGCATGAAACCTAGTTTGTAGATCCTTTTAATATTGCTTCTTGTGATGGATGTGCGCATTAGGCTTTAGAAAACTAGCTATAAGATATTAAATTGGCTTAGATGTCTAGGGAAATGTGAGTGTGTAGAAAGGATACCATCGGTAACAGTCTTCATACCCCTAATATGGTTGATCCCTCTTAAGTGTTTTCATGCATTTAATGTACTTTTAGGGGCCTTGTAATAGTCTTCATACTACCTTACTTGTGCGTTGCCTTAACAAAATATTACATAGACGGCATTTTTGTGTAATTCACGCATGACTAAGGAAATACTTACACAGATCATCACAAGTGTGACAAAGCAATAGGATTAGGAGAAGCAAACTGAGGAGTAGTGTATGATTAAGTAAATTCGTTCGTTTACCCATAGAATTTCCACCAAATTAGTTTAGATTATTATTTAGATTAATTAGCTAAAACTAAAACCAACCTCTCAAAACCAGAATTTTACTTGCTTTCTATAAATATATAAAATACCAAAAGTAATCTTCTCTTAACCCTTAGACCTTTGTTATATTCTGTTCGAGCCTTTCCAACCTATTCTCCTAGAGAACGATAACAACCTTTGAGTCTTACCTTACTACACTACAACAGTTAGGTACTCTGCCTAGGGAGTTGCAAAACCTGGTGTGTTTACAACGACCGCATCAAGTTTTTGGCGCCGTTGCCGAGGAATAGTTAGGTTTCGAACTTTATCTAGCTTAGGTCTACTCGCTTGATTCCTATTAAGTGATATTTTTATTTCTGTCTATTAGCTTTATTTAGTCTATCTCTTTCTCCGTTCCCTTTGTTTTCGTAAATCTTTTTGTTGTCCTCCATGGGAGACGATAACCCTATCCGTACCTTAGGATATTACTTCATACCTAGCCACGAAGGCTATTGAAAAATCATTGAGCTCCCTAATAGGAACAATGTGGTGCCTCTGCGATCTGACACCATTCGGTTAGTGCAAAACAGATGCTCTTTTTACGGACTTAGGTCCGAGGATCCAAACCAACATCTTAAAGTTTTTCTAAAACTAGTGGATTCACTTGACCTTGATGTTGCAAATAGGGAAATGACGTGCCTGTATTTATTTCAATTTTCCCTTCGCGATCAAGCTAGCAATTGGCTTGAACGTCTTCTTGAAGGATCCATCTCCAACTGGGAGGATCTTACTACTCGTTTCATTGCTCAATTCTTTCCACTGGGAAGGACTGCAAAACTTCAGAATGATATCCTGATGTTCCAACAACATTAAGGTGAATCTCTTTCTGAAGCATGGACTCGTTTCAAGGGCTTACTCCAAAAAGTCCCTCATCATGGCATCGATCTTTGGCTCAAAATCTAAATTTTATATGATCATGTCTCTTTCCATCTTAAGCGTGAAATTGACCGCGCCGCTGAAGGCCGATTCTAGAGTGAAGAAAAGGCTTGGGTAACTATCAAGGAGTTGGCCAAAGATAAGGATGAAGGATGGACCAATCCTATCTTCCTAGAAGAAGGGAGCTTAGACTATAAAAACCCCAATATTAAACAGTTATTATGGGTCATGGAAAGCCATGTCGATACGTTTATGAAAAATGCAATCTGAATAATGGGGAGAAGTGAAAACATTTTTGGGATATCAAGCAACATGATGCGCCAACTACCACCGAAACCATCACACCAAGAGGCTTTCGAAGATCTCGTGATGAATTTTATATTCGATCAAGAAGATAAAGTTAAGCAACTCGAAGAATACATGAGTGTTATTGGAAGTGATTTCATGCAACTCTCTTTGGAGGTTATAGTGAAATTAAAGGGTGAAATAAGGGTGGAAGAAAATAAAGCCAAAAAGATCGAGAAAATCACAAGGTATTTAATGATTGTAAATTTTTAGAAACTCTTACAAAATAAGCATCCTTCGATACTCCTAAATGCATCCCAGTAAGTTCACTATGTGTCAGATACGTTCATTCAATCTTTTCCAATCCACCCCTTGTGCGGAAAAGCACCTTTGGCTTTAAACCTGGTAAAAGAGGTAGTCAAAATGTTAGGTCTCGCCATGACGTAGAAAATCGCTTAACAAGAATGTCAACACCTCATAATTGCCTGGCCTTTGGAGATGATCACCCGATTAATAGCAAGATTCTTTTACACTACCCTTTCACAATCAACAAAATAAACCGCGTATTTGATCCGAGGGGAAAAGGTACTAACCTTCTCTAGGAGGTATCAAAGGTCGGTGTTTTCTTTTTAGAAACAAAGGAATTTAACACAAATCTCAATCTAGATGGCGTCAGGAATAACACGCGACGTCGTCGAATCGATCCAGACTTAATAAAACCCCATGTCCTCTCACATTCATTTCGATAAAAAACTTATAAACACCATAACCGACCATCACCTTGAATCTTGCTGCCCAAAGGGTAATCTATAGAAACTAGAAGGGGAGGGGGTTAAATATTTTACCGGTTAATTAGCATTTTAAAAACATTGCTTACAAAAACACTCAATTCAAATATATGCAAGATCAACTCACAATATGAACAACCAATATATCTAACTACTCGTGACACAATCACAATATAAACAATAAATATAAAAAGTAAGTAAAAGATAAAAGATAAGAGATAGAACAATTAAACCATAACACCGAGATTTATAGTGGTTCGGCTACGAAGCTCTTCTTCTCCCTACTCTACTCCCTGAGTATCCAACTCGAGATTTAACTATGTCAACAAGCTCTCTTTAAGCGAAGAATAGCGTTTACACGTCGCTTACATTGTTTTCTGACACTAAGCTAAATGTCGAGTTATAATCTTAGCTATAACCAATCTACCACTTCACCATTGTATTTTAAGGACTAAAATACTAACCAACACACAATCTACACTATCGGATTTATACACTGTCTGAATTTACACATCAACACAAGATCAAGAAAATAGAGGTTTAGATCTTAGAAGAAGATGGAAGAAATCTCTAATCTAAAACACTTTGTTTCTTGGTGAATACGAGTCTTCTCTTGCACTTGTTAGAAGAAGGAAAAGGGATGAGATTGAATCCGTTGAAACAAGATTAAACTACGTTAGTGATCAAGAGATTTAGAGAGAGAAAGAAGGTTTTAGTAAGAGAAAGAGATCAGAAAAATTGGTGCTAAGAGGTCTGTGACATCCGTTAATTTTGAGGTCAGTAACCGAAAGAAAACGTATAATAATTGACTCTCTTGATTATTTATAGAGTCACTTTTATGTGGTCATGTCACTCTTACCTTTTAACGCTTGTCTATGTGCAACCCTTGTTTCACGTCGCTATTTATCCCGAGCTTTAAATTTTATTTTCTAATTTTATAAAATTTATCTTATTATTTTAGCCGGTTTTATTAAAATCGTCGTTTTAATTATTCGCGAGCCCTGCGTTGGATATTTATCCGTTTTATCGATCGAGAAATCAACAATTACATATTTTAGCTTCGAAAGCTTAATTAGTACTTTTTTGACTTTTCCTGTGTTTTTTGGCCAAAACCGCATCAAAATAGTGTTTTTACAATTTATAACGCGTTAACTAAATAATTGGGCCAAGAACTATGCAATGCAAAGTTTATAAAAATATAAACATAAAATAAACATAACATAAAAAACCAAACACTCCCCCTTGTTGACTCCAACAATAAGCTAAACCAAACACCCTCTTGTTACCCTTTTACTCCAACAAAACCATAAACCAAACACCCCTTTAGAACTTAATTAGACATGTTTGACCATTATATAAAGCCTGGACCCCTCTTTAAAAACTCATAAATTCAGTTAAAAAAACACTGTCGCTTTTTCCTCTCATACTGTGTTCGACACACAGTAAACCCAAACCACCATCATCATCACAAAAAATTCCAGTTATTCACTCCCATTCACTCTCAAATCATTCCTACATAAACCCCTACCACTCTTTTTAAATAAAATCCACCAAACATAAGATTTCCCCAAGTTCTTGATTTTTTAAAGCCTCTACTTTTTAAGGGTTTTGATCTAATTAAGTGAAATTGGTGTTATAAGGGTTTGATTTTAAGTGTGTATGCAAGATTTGGTGTGATGAAAACAAGTTCGGGTTTGATTTTTAGGCTCTTTGGGTGTTCGGCCAAATCAAGAAAACCACAAGGGTGGTTTGTTTTGATCATCTAACAACTTCTTTGTGTTTGTAAGTATTTTTATTACCTATTTATATTGATAAGCTATATATTGTGTGCATGTAATTAATTTTATATTAAGAATTCATGGATTTAGTTGCATGTGCGTTTTTGAGGATTCATAGTTAGTTTGAGATTATTAGTAGTGGTGTTAGGCTAGTTTAAGTGTGTTGGCAATGTTGTGGTACTTGAAAACGAAGTTTTGAAGGAGTTGAAAGATACTCATGTAATGCAGAAAAATAGCGACTCGGTTCGAGTAAGTCAAAAATTGTTAAAACTGAAATTGGTCTTAAAATTATGATAGATGACGTTCCAAACTTCGTTTTGATATAAGGCTCGACCCGTAACTCTTAAAAACAAAGTTTTAGGGTCAAAAGAAGACTAGAAAATGTTCGCCAAAATTCTGCATTTGTTTAAAAATATCGGTTGCTGTCAGATCTGAAAAAGGGCATTTTCGTCATTTTTTGGTCCGTTTCGGCCACATGAAAGTTGTTCGGAAGTTTGTTTTACTTTTCCGCGAGGATAACTAACTCTAAAAATGCGTAATGACGAGTCGAAAAGCTTATAATAAAATCTGCGTTTTTCTTTTTTTAGTTTGCATCAGATCTGATATAGGGGCATTTTCGTCCTTTTCTGTCGACTTTTGTGTATCGGGTAAAACTAAAAAGTTGTTTAAAATGCCTTTTTACTATTTTGAGAGGATAACTAAGGCTAAAAAACGTATGTTAGCGGGTCAAAAAGCTTAGGATTAGATATTACATTATTAGGAAAAAGATAAGTTTTATGCAAAAACTTGCAGGGGCATTTTGGTCATTTTCTGGGCTGTTCCAGGTCCCGGGTAAAGCTAAAAAGTTGTCTGAAACGTCGTTTTACATCAAAGTGCTTTAGAGTCCGAGTCGTGAAAATGTATTTTAGCGGGTCGTTTTGGACGGGTCAGACTTAACAAAAATATATAATAAAAAGTCAAACTTGGTGAAATTCTTTTAATGGTCAATTAGCGTTATGGAGAATTATTAAGGCGTAAAATATATTAACTAAAACTGAAATTAAAACTAATAAGTTAGTCTTTCATTTTTATCCGCGTCTAGATATCTTAATCTTGATAACGGGTCAAAATGGGTAATTTTCATTAAAACTTCATATTAGTCGGAATGGGTTGAAATGGAATAAATCTTTAGGCGTAACACTTAGTGGGTATAAGTAAGTAAGTTTTGCGCGCACATGGATTCTACAATATAAGATTACATGTATGTCGGAATATATATATTTTATACTTATGCAAAATATGCATTTTCGTATAACTATATTTTCTTATACGTGGACCACTACTATTATAGGTCGCATTCTTCTTCCTTTGTTGATTTTCTCGGTCGATACTCCTATTTACGGTGAATTTTTCACATACCCCCTTTTTACAGGTTTTATATGTTTTGGGTGGAAAGCATGATGAGTCGTTGTTATGAAATTTCTTTTAAGTAATTAAACCTTTTGAGCATATTTGAACACGAATTTGTCTTGAACGTATGGAACTTGATTTGAAATTGTTGAACTATAGAAACATGATGAACTTTGAACTTTGAGTTTGATATGTATGTTGTTTGATGCTTGAAACCCGCCACTACTTTTAACTCATTATCCCCCTCATCGGGATTGAGACGTTGGTACTTATGGATAGCGTTATTAGGAGATTAGCCCTTCCTCACTCCCCACACAAGGGTGCATAGTACTAAGTGTTTGTGTCACACTATACAACTAGAACTTGATTGGATGTTTCGAACGGTTAGGCCGAATACGTTTAAGTAGTGCCTCGCATAAACACTATAGCATACATATACATTGATTTATATTACGTTACTTTGGGTAACGAGAACTGTCTTTGGAAATTTAAATCAGTTTGGATTAACGACTTGTTTTGGCAACCTAATATTGAATTGGGAACTATATTTTGGACATCTACTCATTATTTTTAAAATTACATTTTTGGTGCATAATCTTGAGAGCTCACCAACTATTTCGATAGTTAACCATTTTTATCATGTTTTTCAAGTGACATTCTTAAAGTGGAAATTTAGTGTACTTGATGTCTACTTTCTTCCAAGTTACTGTCTTTTTGGATACTCATGTTTAGAAAAAAAAACAACTTATGTTGACTTTTATACTCTTTAAACTTGTATTTGGTGTTGTTGTAATTCGGATAATTTTCTTTTATCTTAATTTATGTATGGTGTTTTATCTATCATCTTGTGTGATGTTTATTAATATGTTACACCTCGCGGTTCCGCCTTGGTAGAGTGTGACAGATTGGTAATCAGAGCCTAAGGATATAGAGAATGTTGGTTTTTCAAAAATAAAAATCCGACCTATAACCAAAATGATTTTCTTTTTCTAGAAACACCGAACATGAAACGAGTCGACTAGTCCGAGTGGTTGCATCATTAGACCTAAATTAGACATAACTTGATAAACTATGTCTAATTCAGGGAGTATCATGCAACACTAGGTATAGTCATTATTTTAAACAAGTTTAAAAACTGACTTTCCACTTTAGTCACTGAAAAACATACTAGGAATTATGTGCATCGTTTAATGCATGCTTTTAGATGTCCACTATTTGATTTTAGTACATCATGCTTATTTGGATTGATCCATTTATGTTCTGAGTTTGCTTTCACATCAGTTACTGTCATTATAGTGTCACACTGTCCCTAAGCACCTTGTTATCTAGGACACCGTTATAGTCACAATATGTCCCACAGATTGTCTTCGCGCGCTAATGATTTTGCGAGTGAATCGCGACGTATACCTAAATACTTTTCGTTCCTTTACCCTGCATAAGACCTTGAGGAGGACTCGTTGATAGATTCCGAGTAAGAACTCAAGGCGAGCAGCAGGTGAACTACGTATGCACAACATGTAGAGACGTTCGTTCTTTCACTATTAGAGCTACGTCGACCAATATTTTGGTCACGTCTCCGTTTTATTTCGCCATGCTATTAAGGTCAGTAACCGAAAGCAAATGTATGATAATTGACTCTCTTGATTATTTATGGAGTTACTTTTATGTGGTCGTATCACTCTTAGCTTTTAACACTTGCCTATGTGCAACTCGTGTTTCACGTCGCTATTTATTCCGAGCTTTAAATTCTATTTTCTAATTTTATAGAATTTATCTTATTATTTTAGCCGGTTTTATTAAAATCGTCGTTTTAATTATTTGCGAGCCCTGCGTTGGATATTTATCCATTTTATCGATCGAGAAATCAACAATTACATATTTTAGCTTCGAGAGCTTAATTAGTACTTTTTCGACTTTTCCTGTGTTTTTGGCCGAAACCGCGTCAAAAAAGTGTTTTTACAATTTATAACTCGTTAACTAAATAATGGGGCCGAGAACTATGCAATGCAAAGTTTATAAAAATATAAACATAAAATAAGCATAACATATAAAACCAAACACACCCCTTTGTTGACTCCAACAATAAGGTAAACCAAACACCCTCTTGTTACCCTTTTACTCTAACAAAACCATAAACCAAACACCCCCTTAGAACTTAATTAGACATGTTTGACCATTATATAAAGCCTTGACCCCTCATTAAAAACTCATAAATTCAGTTAAAAAAACACGGTCTCTTTTTCCTCTCATACTATGTTCGACACACAGTAAACCCAAACCACCGTCATTATCACAAAAAAAATCCAATTAATCACCCTCATATCGTTCCTACATAAACCCCCATCACTCTTTTAAATAAAATCCACCATGCATAAGATTTTCCAAGTTCTTGATTTTTCAAAGACTACTTTTTAAGGGTTTTGATCTAATTAATTGAAATTAGTGTTATAAGGGTTTGATTTTAAGTGTGTATGCAAGATTTTGTGTGGTGAAAAAAAGTTCGGGTTTGATTTTTGGGCTCTTTGGATGTTCGGGCAAATCAAAAAAACCACAAGGGTGATTTGTTTTGATCATCTAACTACTTCTTTGTGTTTGTAAGTATTTTTATTACCTATTTATGTTGATAAGCTATATATTGTGCGCATGTAATTAACTTTATTGAGAATCCATGGATTTAGTTGCATGTGCGTTTTTGAAGATTCATAGTTAGTTTGATATGATTAGTAGTGGTGTTAGGCTAGTTTAAGTGTGTTGGCAATGTTGTAGTACTTGAAAACGAAGTTTTGAAGGAGTTGAAAGATACTCATATAATGCAGAAAATTAGCGACTCTGTTCGAGTAAGTAAAAAATTGTTTAAACTGAAATTGGTCCAAAAATTATAATAGAGGACGTTGCAAGCTTCGTTTCGATATAAGGCTCGACCCATAACTCTCAAAAACGAAGTTTTTAGGGTCAAAAGAAGTCTAGAAAAAGTTTATCAAAATTCTGCATTTGTTTAAAAATATCGGTTGCTGTCAGATCTAAAAAAGGGCATGTTCTTCATTTTCTGGTCCGTTTCGGCCTTCGGCCGAAACATGAAAGTTGTTCAGAAGGTTGCTTTATTTTTTCTAGACGCTAACTAAGTCTAAAAATGCGTAAGGACGGGTCGAAAAGCTTAGAATAAAATCTGTGTTTTTCTTTTTTTTTAGTTTGCATCATATCTGATATAGGGGCATTTTCGTCCTTTTATGTCGAGTTTTGAGTCTCGGGTAAAACTAAAAAGTTGTTTAAAATGCCGTTTTACTTTCCGATAACTAAGGCTAAAAACGTATGTTAGCGGGTCAAAAAACTTAGGATTAGATATTACATTATTAGGAAAAAGATAAGTTTTTTGCAGAAACTTGCAAGGGCATTTTGGTCATTTTCTTTGGCGTTCCAGGTCTCGGGTAAAACTAAAAAGTTGTCCGAAACGTCGTTTTACATCAAAATGCTTTAGAGTCCGAGTCTCGAAAATGTATTTTAGCGGGTCGTTTTAGACGGGTCATACTTAAGGAAATTATATAATAAAAAGTCAAACTTAGTGAAATTATTTTAATGGTCAATTAGCATTGTGAAGAATGATTAAGTCGTAAATTATATTAACTAAAACTGAAATTACATCTAATAAGTTAGTCTTTCACTTTTATTCACTTCTAGATACCTTAATCTTGATAACGGGTCAAAATGGGTAATTTTCATTAAAACTTCATATTAGTCGGAATGGGTTGAAATGGAATAAATCTTTAGGCGTAACACTTAGTAGGTATAAGTAAGTAAGTTTAGCATGCACATGGATTCTTAAATATAAGATAACATGTATGTCAGAATATATATATTTTATACTTATGCAAAATATGCATTTTCGTATAACTATATGTTCTTATACGCGGACCACTATTGTTATAGGTCGCGGTTGAGTTGTGGCTTTCTTCTTTCTTTGTTGATTTTCTCGGTCGATACTCCTATATACGGTGAGTTTCTCACATACCCCCTTTTTACAGGTTTTAAATATTTTGGGGTGGAAAGCATGATGTGTCGTTGTTATGAAATTTCTTTTAAGTAATTAAACCTTTTGAGCATATATGAACACGAACTTGTCTTGAACGTATGGAACTTGATTTGAAATTGTTAAACTATGGAAACTTGATGAACTTTGAACTTTGAGCTTGATATGTATGTTGTTTGATGCTTGGAACCCGCCACTACTTTTAACTTATTATCCCCCTCATCGGGATTGAGACGTTATTACTTATGGATAGCGCTATTAGGAGATTAGCCCATCCTCACTCCCCGCACAAGGGTGCATAGTACAAGTGTTTGTGCCACACTATACAACTATAACTTGATTGGATGTTTAGAACGGTTAGGTTGAATACGTTTAAGTAGTGCCTCACATAAACAACATAGCATACATATACATTGATTTATATTACGTTACTTTGGGTAACGAGAATTGTCTTTGGAAATTTGAATCAGTTTGGATTAATGACTTGTTTTGGCAACATAATATTGAATTGGGAACTGTGTTTTGGACATCTACTCATTATTTTAAAATTACATTTTTGGTGCATAATCTTGAGAGCTCACCAACTATTTTGATAGTTGACCGTTTTTATCATGTTTTTCAGGTGACATTCCTAAAGTGGAAATTTAGTGTACTTGCACTTGGACTTGTTCAAGATGTCTACTTTTTTCAAGTTGTTGTCTTTTTGGATACCCATGTTCGAAAGAAAAACAACTTATGTTGACTTTTATACTCTTTAAACTTGTATTTTGTGTTGTTGTAATTCAGATAATTTTCTTTTATCTTAAATCATGTATGGTGTTTTATCTATCATCTTGTGTGATGTTTATTAATATGTTAGACCTCGCGGTTCCGCCTTGGTGAGGTGTGACAAGGTCTGAAAATCTGCAAGGAATAGTGCATTATTTATAGCCAACAAATGTCAACATCTCCTGACGACGGTCCCGGCAGTCCTAAATATATCTAGGGTCCGTCATGCCTATCTGGGGGCCGCCCCTAAGTAGACGCTCCCATTTTTGTCTTTTAGTGGGGAAGATTGAAACTGGTATAGAACCTTCTGTTTTGAGGAAAAAACAGTTTCAAATTTTTATAATTAAATAAAACATTTCTTTTATAAATAAAAATATTTTGTGTATTTTTATTTTTGTAAAAATACTTTTGTAGAAATGTAATGGTTAAGAAAAAATATTTTCTTGATCACTTGTCATGTTTAGTGATTTGTTTATTAATACCTTAAGTGATTTATGTCGAAATAGAAGTTTACGATTAATAACACATAAATGTTTATTTTTATCATAAACGTTTTTACATTTTGTCATCTTCAAAACGCAGAGTAGTCAAAAAATATGAAGTGGCAAAATCTGCAAAACAAAAAGTTAAAAGTGAATGGAAACCTACAGGACGAATCTTTAAACTTGTAGGACTAAAATGGATACCCAATGGTTGGACATTTAACTTGGTAGGAAAATCGTTCCCCCTTCTTCTTCTAATGACATGACTGCCATAGTTGTACCTCCTAGGCATATCTTAACAACCACAGTAATTTCAGTTGATGTATCGTATCCTAAACTAAGTCTTAGATATGACAATGCCCAGGAATCACTCTCTAAATGCATGTTAAAAATGGATTTTCATCCATTTAATTTACATGATTTTGGATTTGAGGTAATAATACGGGATGACGAACTTCCACCTTGGAAATTCGACTATCTAGGAGTCACTTAGGTTCAATAACAACCCGAAACCCAATCAAAAGTTGGGGATCCACCCTTTTGTAAATATGTTTTTCTTCTTTCTTTTTGTGCAGATTGTAGAATTGTTCTTTGGTATTTAGACTCCGGGTGTTGCAAACACATGACTGGACACCATGATAAGCTCATCAATTTTGTTTCCAAATTTATTCGAACGGTCTGATTCGGTAACGATCATTTTGCAGCTATTATGGGATATAGAGATCTACAAATGGGGAATATTCTTATTTCACGTGTTTACTACGTTGAAGGACTTGGTCATAATCTATTCTTCGTTGAGCAATTTTGTGATTCGGTTCTCGAAGTAGCTTTCAGAAAACACACTTATTTTGTATGGAACTTGGAAGGTGTTGATCTACTATCGGGATCTCATGGTTCTAATCTTTATACAATCTCAATGGCGGGAATGATGAAGTCTTCTCCAATTTGTCTACTCTTCAAAGCCTCAAAGACAAAATCTTGGTTATGGCATCGTCGAATTTCTCACTTAAACTTCGGTACCATCAATAAGCTTGCTAAACAAGGTCTTGTCAAAGGGTTTCCCAAGTTGAAGTATACTAAAGATCATTTGTGTTCGGCATGTCAAATGGGAAAAATCAAGAAGGAATCTCATCCACACAAGCCGAAACCAAGTACAAATGAGAAACTTCAAATGCTGCATATGGATTTGTGTGGTCGGATGCGGGTAGAAAGTATAAACAAGAAAAGATATACTTGGGTGAAGTTTTTGAGAACTAAAGATGAAGCTGTAGAAATTATCATCAAAATTTTGAAGCAAGCTCAAGTTAGTCAGAATGCTACAGTAAGATATCTTCATACCGACAACGACACAGATTTCTTAATTAGACTCTGCGAAATTATATGGAAGATGTTGGAATCACTCATCATACATCCACTACACGTACTCTACAAAAAAACAGCATAGTTGAAAGGCGTAATCGCACGTTGGTAGAGACTTCAAGGACCATGCTTATTTTCTCTAAATATTCGCTATTTCTATGGCCTGAAGTTGTAACTATTGCATGTTATACTCAAAACCGCTCCCTTATCCATACCCGTTACAATAAAACTCCATATGAACTGCTCAGAGATCGCAAACCCGAACTCAAGTATCTTTATGTTTTCGTGCTCTATGTTATCCAACAAATGATTTTGAGGATCTTGGGAAACTTTAGCCTAAAGTAGATATTAGAATCTTCATCGGTTATTCACCATCCAAGAAGGCGTACCGGATCTACAACGAAATACCAAACAAATAATGGAAAAAATGAACGTACAATTTGATGAACTTACATAGATGGCTTCTAAACAACACGGTTTAGGACCCGAACTTCAAGGGTTGACTTCTGGACATATTAGTTCAGGACTTGTGCTTAACCAGGCTACGTCAACATCAACTAAACCTCCTATAAATAATGACTGGGAATTGCTGTTTCAACCAATGTTTGATGAATACTTCAAACTTCTAAGTGATGTATCTATACCCATTTCTGCTTCAACACTACTTCCATCAGATACAGCCAGAGTGTCTTCTTCTACTTCTATTGATAAAGACGCTCCCTCTCTAAGTACTTCACCAAACATTGAAGCAACAAACTCACCAATCAATTCTACAAATGTTGAACCACATGAAGAAGTTGCAGAATTTGATAGTGACACATTTACAAATCCATTTGCTCCTCCAGACACCAGCTAAACTGAGTCATCTTCAAGGATTATAGACACTTCAAACATGCACACTTTCCAAAAACCTCTAATTTATACAAAAAGATGGACAAAAGATCATCCGTTTACAACAATCATCGGTGATCCATCAAAATCTGTTTCTACAAGACGTCAACTTTCTACCGATGCTCTATGGTGCTATTTCCACGCTTTCTTAGCCAAAGAATTACAAAGAAGCCATGATTGAATCTAGCTGGATTGAAGCTATGTAAGAGGAGATTCATGAATTTGAGTGGCTTGAAGTATGGGAATTAGTACCAAGACTAGACAAAGCTATGATCATCAGCTTAAAGTGGATCTTTAAAGTGAAACTTGATGAATATGGTGGTGTGCTGAAAAATAAGGCTTGATTAGTTGCTAAAGGTTATTGTCAGGAAAAGGGGATCGACTTTGAAGAATTGTTTGCACCAGTCGCTCGCATTGAAGCCATCAGAATATTCTTAGCATACGCTGCACACAAAAATATGGTAGTATTTCAGATGGATGTGAAGACGGAATTTCTGAACGGGATTTTGAAGGAAGAGGTGTATGTAAGTCAACCTGGAGGGTTTGTTAATCAAGATCATCTGAATCATGTATTCTGATTGAAGAAAGCGCTTTATGGTTTGAAACAAGCTCCTCGCGCATGGTATGGCCTACTCTCCAAATTCCTCCTGAGTCAGAAATTCTTCAAAGGTGTGGTCGATCCGACATCATTTACTCGAAATGAAGGCGATGATCTCATACTGGTACAAATCTATGTTGACGACATAATTTTTGCTTCCACTAATCCAATCTTTTGTGATAAATTTGCAAAATTAATGAGCAAATGTTTTAAGATGTCAATGATGGGATAAATATTATTTATTCTAGGACTTCAAATTTCCCAAAGTCCTAGAGGCATCTTCATAAATCAATCTAAATATGCTCTTGAAATGCTCAAAAACTATGGTTTAGAACAATGTGATGTTGTTGACATCCCCATGGTAGAATAGTTAAAACTAGATGAGGATCCAAACAAGAGTGCAGTTGACCCTACTCGATATCGAGGAATGGTCAGATCCCTTATGTACCTCTGATGAGGTGTCATTTTATACACTTTTTCAGGGTCATTTAACCCCCTAAATCGTGTGTTTATGCCCAAAATAGGTACTTAATTGTTCCTTTTCAGGTATTTTGCATTTGGAAGGCATTTTGAGGAAATACACGTGACTTGGGCTCATTTAGAGAAGAAACAGACAAGATTATGGACCTATACCAACATGGCTCAAGAATTTCTCTACAGTGGCTGGAGACTGTGTCACAAATACAACGTGACGCCGTCACAACGATGATCAAGATGTTGTCACGAGATTCCAATAAGACGTCAGAGCACACGACCCAGCCCATTATCTAGAATATTCTTTTCATGGCGGCGTCACGATTAAAATGCGACGCTGTCACAGCGATTTTCCTATATATACAAACCCGAATTTAGGGTTTTGGGTGTGTAACTTTAGAATAAAAAGAGGGTACGAACCCTAGTTCGTTTAGCAGCTGTTAGGGACGAATTTAAGGCCTAAAAACCCTATTGTACTTTCTCCAACTCATGTTTTAATCAAGTAAGGTCTATTTAATCATTAAATATGTCTATGTGTTGTTTGATTCATCTATGTTCTTGCTTTATTAACATGCTAGGTTAAGCCTCCTATTGTGTTTGTTTATGATTGTATGAAACCTGGAATGTAGATCTTAGTGGTGTTGCTTCTTGTAATGAATGTGCATGTTAGGCCTTAGAAAACCAAATTTTGTCTGCATCGCTATTTATATGTTTATGGAAACATGACTGTGTAGAATGGAAACCATCGGGTAATAGTCTTCATACTACCTTGCCCCTTAATATGGTTGATCCACTCTTAATATATTTCACATGAACTTAGTGTACTCTTAGAGGCCTTGTAATATTCTTCATACTACCTTACATGTGCATTGCTCTAACGGAATGCTAAGTAGACAGCGGGTTCGTGTAATTTGTTCATGACTTAGGAAATAATT
The DNA here is from genome assembly GCA_026074375.1 of Tanacetum coccineum. Lineage (NCBI taxonomy): Eukaryota > Viridiplantae > Streptophyta > Magnoliopsida > Asterales > Asteraceae > Tanacetum > Tanacetum coccineum. The sequence continues at coordinate 50,852 of BQNB010002013.1, read as the reverse complement.
ACACAGATCATTACAAGTGTGACAAGGCAACAACACTAGGAGAAGCAATCTAAGGAGTAATACATGATTAAATAAACATAGTCTTTTATCATATTGTTATCACCACTAGTTTAGATTATATTTAGTTTAACAGCTAAAACCAAAACCAAACCTCTCCAATATATGATTTACTTGCTTTTCATAAAATACAAAAATATAAAAAAGAATCTTCCCTCAACCTTTAGAATTCTGTTAGACTGTGATCAAGCCTTCCCAACCTATTCCTCGAGTGAACGATAACAACCCCCCGAGTCTTGCCCATACTACTACTACAACGATTAGGTGCTCTGCCTAGGGAGTTGTAAAACTTCTTGATGAAGTCTAACGACGACCGCATAAAGTTTTTGGCGCCATTGCTGAGGAATAGTTAGGTTTTGATCATAGTTTTACTTGCTTGAATCCTTTCAAGTAAGAATCAATTTCCGCACAGTAGCTTTCTTGTAGTCTATCTTTTCTTCGTGTTATTTGTTTCGTAACCCATTTTCGTCAACCACCATGGGAGACGAGAATCCTATCCGTACTCTAGGAGACTACTCCAAACCTAGCCACAAGGGCTATAGGAATACCATCGAGCTCCCCGCAGGGAACAACGTGGTACCTCTTCGATCCGACACCATCCGGTTGGTGCAAAACGGATGCTCATTCCACGGACTTCGGTCCGAGGATCCAAACCAACACCTTAAGGATTTCCTTAAACTTGTGGACTTACTCGACCTTGACGGTAAAAATAGGGAAAGAATAGCAATTGGCTTGAACGTCTTCCAGCAAGATCCATCACCACATGGGAGGATCTTACTACCCGATTCCTTGCTCAATTCTTTCCCTCGGGAAGGACCGCAAAAATCCGCAATGATATCCTAATGTTCCAACAACATCATAGAGAATCTATATCCGAAGCATGGAGTCGTTTCAAGGACTTACTCCAAAAAGTCCCTCATCATGGCATCGACCTTTGGCTCCAAGTAGAATTTTTTTATGACCATGTCAATCCCGTCGCAAGATAAACCATTGACCACTCGGCCGGTGGTAAGCTTCGTGACCTCAACGCCGAAGAATCCTGGGCATTATTAGAGGACCTCGCCCTCTATGACAACAAAAGTTGGAACGACCCAAGGGATTTCGCTAAGCCGGTCAAGGCAATCGCATTGCCTCAAGATGTCCCGAGTATATCCGAACACCGTTTAATCGAGCTCGAAAATCAAGTTCAACGCTTGATGGAAGCTTATCTTGCTCCGACACAACCCAACTAAGTAAACAGAATCACTACCTTATGTAAAATCTGCAGTGGTCCCCATGATAATCAGTATTACATGGAAAACTCTGAACAAGCCTTTGTCGACTATGCATCCTCACGTGCAAACGAAATAGGAGGTAAGAGAGTTACTCTAAACTATGGATCAAGAAATTTCAATGATGCCGCTAACACCTAGAAGGAGAAACCAAACTTCAACTGGGCACATAGCCAAACCTTCATTAACCCGCAAGGCGAATCGGTCTCCATCCACTCCTCTAGTTATCAAATAAAGCTTGAAAATGCATTGCTTGATCTCAACTCTCACCAAGAAAAGAGATTATCTCACCTAAAAATCCAACTCAGAAAACAGCAGGACGACCTGATTAAAAAAGTTAATCTTCTTTGGAAAATTGTTTCCGAAAAGCTCAATGACATATCTTCCCCCGAAAATGCAGGAAATTCCATGGCCCCCAAAAGCATGGTCAGTCACATCTTTAAGAGACATGCTTACATAGATCTTGAATCACCAATAAACATCATGTCTAGGCGTCAATATAATCAGATCATGACTTATGAGCTTAAATCACGGCAGAAACTGTCAAACCCCAATAAAATTAGCAACTTTGTAGGAAGAATAAGAGGCATAAAGATTTTCATAGGAAGCTTCGCCTACGAATGAGACTTTATGATACTAGAAGATACCACTAGCATTATCGATCACCACCTTGGAGAAATGGTTTTTGGAAGGCCCTTCATAGATGAAACTGGCCTTGTCTACAATAAAGAGAGGGGAACGATCATGTTTGAGCAAAATGATGAGAAAATCACATTTAAAATGCCTCACACCATGGAGATATTTAGGTAAACAAAACTTATGTGATTGAGCACCAATTCCATACCCCCATTTTCCCATGAAGAAAACTTTGGCCATGGAAGGACGCACTACTACCAAAACTTACTTATCGAAGATGAGTACAAGAAAGACAGAGGTGATAGGAGGGGAATTAAGCATTTAATGAGGTTGGAAAAAGAAACGATTGATAACAAAGGAGAAGTCATGTAAGGACGTGTGACTTCGAGTCTAACTACAAGACTCGTTAATAAAGAAAAGCACTTCTTGGGAGGCAACCCAATTTACTTTTCCCGAAAATTAGGTGTGTCATGTGTGTTTTAATTCTTCATAGTTTGTTTTATTATGTTTGAACTATCTTGTAATCATGTTTTTTTTGTCTTTAACCTCGTCTTAATTTCAATCAAAAGTATTTTACAACAATAATTGTAGGGGAATTTATCCGGCTTTTGAGCCAAATTCAAACATGTTAAATGAATTGTTTAGATTAATTCGTGTCAGTTTCGAGTCATATGATTGAATTGTTAAACCTCAAATTTTATGCAGCCATTTATACAGGAATTAACTTATGGAATCAAGTGTAGGAAATTTTTCATCAAAAACAAAAATTTCGTTTTCACTGACTATGGAGACGGCGTCACGATTTACACGCGACGCCATTACCACGACACCTGTGATGGGGTCACATAAACCCTGACGGTGTCAAACGCCCAGGTTCAGAAAAAAAAGTGTTTAATTATTTTTGAAAATAAAACTTGCATAACATTTAATATATGTATTATTCTGTTATAAACCTGCAGAACCTAATGAGTTTAACAATTCATCCTATCCTTACTGCTTTATCAAGTCGAACCCTAAATTCATATTGTATATTTGTCTATCGCACATTTTATGCTTGATATAGTTGTCTTTGTCTTTGATTACAGGTCATATTTGATGAGAAGAAGCTTGGAAGTTCTTAAGAAGTTTCAGTGGATGATTCTCGGAGGACAATTTAACCGGTTATCGCATGTTTCTTTTCCATTATTGAGCAAACCAGGGGAGTACTGGTTTCTTTTACTTGTTTTCTTTTCCCTTTATTCATTTCAACGGGTACTTTTATAGAACATTAGGCACAATGTTCAACTTAAGTGTAGGGGGTAAATAAGCCTTAGAAACTATTCTTTCATTTGTCATTTGCTTTGTCCTTAAAATGATGGGTAATATATCAAAACATAACATAAAAGGTAATTTTTACCCAAATTTAATTTTTTTTACGACACATACCGATGAAAACCGAGTATTAATAGCGTCTCATGGATAGGAATTTATATGACTAACACAATAACACTCAAAATTCCACCCCAAAAATGTGAGGTTCGCCCTTAGATCTTTAGGAATTTAGGTACCCATCATTGGTAACCCAGGATGATTTTATCTTTACCCGGTTCGAGTTAAGGTTGATCTGCAGGCGTGCATGTCTATTCCGTCGTTACGGCCATGTATGCATTGCCTTGTCGCCTTTTCTGGAATGTCTGGTGTTAGTAAAATTCATATGAGTGTACCGGTAGCATATTAAATTCTAGAACTTGTTATTGTGATGCATTCCGAGACCGCATAGTAAGTATTAGGATTTGCTTGATAAGAGGCACTAGGATTAACCCATGTTTTAAACCTGTAATTGTTATGATGGTCACATCGATCATATAACTATCCCACACCCTTGCCATGCACTCATTATTAGTGCAGGATACCCCTAGTACAACCCTCCGAGCCTATCCTTTTTCATGGTTCTCGTAATTTTCTGGTGGATTCCGGATCATTAATGAAGAGCATTGTCACCCTTAAACCAATCGTTACACCCAAAAAGCCTTAGCCTACCTTATATGTACTCGCTTTTAGTACATTATTGTGTTTTAACCCAAGTTAATTATTGAGTACACGGTTGCTAAGTCCTTATCCTTGTAAATACTGTTTTGGGACGATTGGGATTCATGGTAGTATTTATTTCGCGGAAGAATGGGGAAGAAAAGTTAAGTCAATACCCTCATATGTTTGTCAAATGATATCCATGTTATTTTGATCCACCTCAAATCGGGTCATTAGATAGATTGTAAATATCGAGCATGAAAAAGCTCAAGTGTAGGGGTACGTATTATAAACCCCATGTGATGTATTATGTTATTAAAAAAAATGAGAAAAGAAAAAGAAAGAGATTGATGTAGCGTTATGTATAGTTTGTATATCTTCGTTCGAGTCTTGGCTTAGCAACCAAACCAAAGTGTATTCATGTAAATAATTAGCTAACCCTTCCACTCTAAATTCACCCAAAGCCACCCAAATATATCCCATCCATTTCTGTTTCCATTATATTTTATCTTACACCTACACCCCATAACCTTTTAAAAGACCTCTTAGATAGTAATGAATAATGATTGCACCTAGCGGTGGAGGTTTGATCCTTTACCAAGCCTATGGTAATTTATATACTATGACAGGTAATGAGTGTTGATTTTCCGTTTCCCCCTTATGTTATAATTTATTATACACCCGAGTGAAAGAAAGAATCTTAAACACTTATGTGAGGTGCTAGTGTATACTTTTCGTACTTTTAATTATGAGGTCTAGAAGGTTGTGTTGTAAAATACTTTTAAAGAGTAGGTAAAATGACACCTCATATTGTTATTGTCTAGGTAGAAAAGCACATTTGTTTGAGGATAAGCAAATCCCAAGTGTAGGGGTATTTGATGAGGTGTCATTTTATACACTTTTTCGGGGTCGTTTAACCCCCTAAAACATGTGTTTATGCCCAAAATAGGTACTTAATCATTCCTTTTCAGGTATTTTGCATTTGGAAGGCATTTTGAGGAAATACACGTGACTTGGGCTCATTTAGAGAAGAAACAGACAAGACTATGGACCTACACCAACATGGCTCAAGAATTTCTCTATAGTGGCTGGAGACGGCGTTACAAATACAACGTGAGGCCGTCATAACGATGATCAAGACGGTGTCATGAGATTCTAAGACGGCGTCAGAGCACATGACCCAGCCTATTATCTAGAATATTCTTTTCATGACGGCGTCACGATTAAAATGCGACGCCGTCACAACGATTTTCCTATATATACAAACCCGAATTTAGGGTTTTGGGTGTGTAACTTTAGAATGAAAAGAGGGTACAAGCCCTAGTTCATTTAGCAGCTATTAGGGACGAATTTAGGGCCTAAAAACCCCATTGTACTTCCTCCAACTCATGTTTTAATCAAGTAAGGTTTATTTAATCATTCCATATGTCTATGTGTTATTTGATTCATCTATGTTCTTGCTTTATTAACATGCTAGGCTAAGCCTCATATTGTATTTATTTATGATTGTATGAAACCTAGAATGTAGATCTTAGTGGTGTTGCTTCTTGTGATGGATGTGCATGTTAGGCCTTAGAAAACTAGCTTTTGTCTGCATCGCTGTTGATATGTCTAGGGAAACATGATTGTGTAGAAAGGATACCATCGGGTAACAGTCTTCATACTACCTCGCCCCCTAATATGGTTGATCCACTCTTAATATATTTCACGTGCACTTAGTGTACTTTTAGGGGCCTTGTAATAGTCTTCATACTACCTTACAGGTGCGTTGCTTTAACGGAATGCTAAGTATGACAAGGCAACAACACTAGGAGAAGCAATCTAGGGAGTAATACATGATTAAATAAACACAGTCTTTTATCTTATTTTTTAACCACTAGTTTAGATTATATTTAGTTTAACAGCTAAAACCAAAACCAAACCTCTCCAATATATGATTTACTTGCTTTCCATAAAATACAAAAATACACAAAAAGAATCTTCCCTCAACCTTTAGAATTCTATTAGACCATGATCAAGCCTTCCCAACCTATTCCTCGAGTAAACGATAACAACCCCCTGAGTCTTGCCCATACTACTACTACAACGATTAGGTGCTCTGCCTAGGGAGTTGTAAAACTTCTTGTTGAAGTCTAACGACGACCGCATCAACCTCACAGCCAGTCGCCCTGACCTAGTGTTTGTCGTCTGCATGTGTGCTCGGTAGCAGGCAAAGCCTACCGAAAAGCACTTAACTGCAGTTAAACGGGTCTTTCGGTAACTAAAAGGAACCATTAATATCGGTCTGTGGTATCCGAAGGACGCCGATTTTAATCTAACAGCTTTTGTAGATACTGACCATGCAGGTTGCCAAGATATAAGATGCAATACATCAGGAAGTGCACAGTTCTTAGGAGAAAAGCTAGTTAGCTGGTCACCCAAGAAATAGAAGTGTACCGCAATATCAACAACTGAAGAAGAGTATATATCCTTGTCCGGTTGTTGTGCTCAAATCCTCTGGATGCGTTCCCCGTTAACTGACTATGGATTTAACTTAAACAAGATCCTATTGTACTCGGACACAAAAAGCGCCATTGCTTTATCTTGCAACAAAGTGCAACACTCCAAGACGAAACACATCGCAGTTCGCTACCACTTTCTTAAAGAGCAAGTTGAAAATGAAGTTGTTGAGCTGTACTTTGTTAAGACCGATTATCAGCTGGCGGATATCTTCACTAAAGCACTCTCGAGAGAACGCTTCAAATTTCTAATCAACCGCCTCGTTATGCAAAGAATCACACCGAAAGAGCTAAAACGTCTTGTAGAGTCAGATGAAGAGTAATCCTGATTACTACTTCATGTATCACATGTACTATAAGTATATTAGTTTATAAAATCAAAAACGACAAAAAGATTTTCATTTTTCAAATATTTTTTCAAAAATCAAATACAAAAATATAAAATTTCAAAAACAAAATATAAAATCAAAAATTTTTCAAAAACCATAAAAAAATCTTCTCGACATGTCTTTTAGAATCGATAATATCTACGACCTTAGAAATGTCACTAATTAATGACACGGGCTTGTAGATAAAGTTCGACTAAAAGTTTAAAACATTTTAAAACATGTCTTCTTAAATTTTCTTATGGTTTGTTATTAAATATCAGATAACAACCTGGTCCCTAAAGAAAAGAAAATTGTATGCTTTAGTGCAATTATCTTTAACAACAAAAAGAGAAGTCTTATTGGTCTTGAATTTAAAGATTCAAAACATTCCAAGTTTTGAAACTCACGAATATGACTTGTGTATACTTTGCTACACAACTCGCGCTTTCTTAAAAGGAAAATGTACGTCAAAAAGTGCATTTTGTCCTAAAAATATTATTTTTTTTAAATCGAGCAAATTTCCTCAAAATGTGTTTATTAAACATGCTCGAGTTAAACAAAATTTTCAAAAAATGCTAGAAATAAAAATCAGTATCAATTTTTTCATTTAAATAGAAAAAGATTTTCAAAAAAATTCGAACGCTCGAACAAATCCAAGAAATCTTTCAATAGAGTACGGTCTTTGTTCGAGGGGGAGAACGAGCTTTTATATGAAAATTTCCAAAAAAATGTTCAAAAATAATTCATCAGAATTAAATTGAGAAAAACGATCAAGAGATTTTGAATACTCAAACAAATTCTATAGCTCTTTAAATAGAAAATTGGTATTTATTTGAGGGGGAGAAATTATTTTTAGAAAACTAATTTTTTCAAAAAGAATTGTTAAAATGATTTTGGAAAAGTTTTTAAGTTAATTAATTGGTCATCATTTGGGGGGATTTAACAAGATTAACTTCGGGGCTATGTTTGCAAAATAGGTTTAAAGTTAAGGGTATATAGTGTAACTTTTATTAGTTAACTATCTTAAGGACCTAAACTGCTAGCTAGTTTTAGATTTTAGGTGTTAGGGGTAATGCTTAAACTTTAGGCTTAGTTTAAAAGAGTTTAAACCTCTAGGGACTAGTTTTGCCAAAATTTGAATCCCCTCCCTTTTAAAACCCTTTAACTGATCCAACATACATACATTTCACATTTTACTAAAAAATTTCTCCTTCTTTTTTTCTTTCTCTCAAGAATCGACTAGCACCACAAGACCAAACAAGAGTCCATTTTGATCAAAAGTTAAAACAAGAAAGTCATTAATAATCATCTTCTAATCACTATTGTAACAAGAATTCTTTCATCTTTTCACAAATCTTGAAAAATTAAAGCTTTTGATTTATCATAAAATTTGAAACTATTTAGATGTTAAATTTTCTTGAGGGTTTTTGTAGATAATGATGTTACTAGACTAGTGTTAGCTTGAATTTAAGTAAGTCATTGTTTAACTTGATCAAAATGGTTGCGTTTGTTACGTTTTTCCAACCGAACCACCCTAAAGGTTGTGTTTGTTTTGATTGTTTAAATGTATTGTGTTGTTTTGTTAGCTTAATATCATTAATCTTACTAGTTAGTAACAAAAAGGTTTAATCTTTAAGCCTCATACATAAAGAATAGAGATTTTTGAGGATGAAGACTAAGTGTTTGATGAAATGCTTGTGAAGACTTTGGTGAAATTGGAAGACTTAAGTCTTAAAGACCTTAAAGATGGAGACTTGAAGTCCAAAACCGAGCCACATGAGCCAAGCTTATTGGTCAGTTGATCCAAACCAACCAACCCATGTCTCGGTCGGTTAGCCAAGCCCAACCGATCCATAGTGGTCGGTCGGTCAAGGCCCAACCGACCCGAGGCTCGGTCGGTCACTTTGGTCCAACCGATCCTTACCTCAGTCGGTCACCATGGTTCGACCAATCCTCCGTGATCTGTTAGCCATTTGGTCTGAATTCAAGTCCATGTCTACGAAAGTCCATTAGTTGAAACCCAAAATTGTCTTGGCCTATTTAAAGCCCAATAAGACTTTTAGCCCGTTTCAAGCCCAATATCTTTTTGCCCAATGATCAAGCCCACCGATTCATTTTATTTGACCCGGTTTAAAGGCCCATTAGACCGAGACCAAGTTTGACTTATGTTTGACCCTCGTCTCGTGGTTGACCAAAACGATATATTATTCACAAAATTTTATCAATAAAACACTAAAAGATTCAAAATTTCCAATATCAAAATGAAAAGGTTTTAAATAATTCAAAAAGTTCACAAATTTTAAAGTGTTTAAAACTTAATAACTTTTTCAAAAAGTATTAACGTTTTCAAAAAAATCATGAAAATGAACAGATTATTTAAATGAGTATTAAAACAAATATAATTAATTGTGTAAATTTTATACGATTTTAAAATATCTCGTAAACTTAATCTTAAAACCTTGAACATAGAAGATTAGATTGTTGACTTAGTTTGACCATGTCTATGGATCTTGACCATTGACTTTGACTGTGTCGTTGACCGTTGACCATAAACTTTGATTGTAGAGCAAGTTTGACTTTTTTAATCCCCTGCTTATTAAGTTCTTTTGATATGAAATTGATTACGTTTCTTTGAGAATGAATACATGTTCTATCTATTCTCTGTGATTATGTTTCTCATTGAATGTGTTATATTTGGATATATATCTCGTAAATTTAACTACAGTGCACTATGGTATTATTAATAATACTAATGGTCGATCTTCGGATTAACCCCACTAGTGAAGTGGATTACTATACTAGTACTTGTACCATGTGTGGTTTTCTCGAAGCACTTAATCTCATTCGAGATGATTTTCTAAAAATAATAGTAATGATGTGTGCAGATTTTATAAACTTTATTGCTACATATTTTTACATGTCATTATCTATTGATTTTCAAAATAACACAATGCCTTTGCAAACTGAATTTCCAAGACAAATGTTCTTTTGAGTCTACTTTGAAATAATCTGATTAAGAGTTACTAATAAATCAAGATGGCTATTAGGGCTAGTTATCATCTAAAAGCTGATAATGTATCCCTTTAGTAAATCAGTGAATCTTTAGAGCTCAAGGTTATTTTACTAAAAGGAAAACTCATTCTCATGCGAGACAATCATTTTCTGAAAAAAAATCTTCCATACAAATAATGATATTCCTCTAAAGATTGGTTAAGATGAACACTTTTAAAGCATGAGAAAATTGAAAAATCTCTTTCATTCTGCCATCTTTTATTTCGCAGAAATAGTATCCTAGAACATAACTTTAAGTGAGGATAACTAAAAATAGAATGAGAGATTAAAATCATATGTGAAAAGAAAAGAGCATACGTCTTGTGTCAGCAAAAGCAAGAATAAAGGCACATGAGAAAGAAAATAACATAAGTATGGACAAAAATAAATGCCTGTCAATACAAAACAGACATAGTGAATAAAAACAGAAAATGAAATAAATGTTCTTAAGTTTGTATTCATGTGAAATTAATCAAAGTTTGACTCTTATTCTCAGAATTCAACATGTCAAGAACAAATTCTCAAGCTGAAATTGTCTTTAAAGAACAACTGGTTCCACGTGCTAACAGACTTGTCATCAAGAAGAACAACCAGCGTGTCGCTTCAGATTCACATATCACCGATACAATGCTAAGATTTATTGTTGAAATTCTAAGACACCACAAGCTGTACAAGCCGGTTTCCTTAACTACAACCATACCGATCATCTACCTACACTAGTTTTGGACAACCATCAATCACAATAAAAAACCATACATTCACTTTTGAACTAGACACTCATACTTTTACTCTCACACCTGGACTATTCAGAACTGTATTGCGATTGCCTCCACCTGATCCCAACAACACTTACATCTAACCTCCATCAGAAAAACAAATTCTTAAATTCATTAAGACATTTGGTTATGATGAAGATCCTGAAACAAAGTTGATTTCCATTTCAAAAATGGTCGCTACAAGACTTCATCAACCATGCAAAGCTATTCTGAGTGTTCTCAACACAAGTCTTACGGGAAAAGGCTCAAGTTGGGACACAGTTAGACTTCCTATACATCAGATACTATGGGGGTATCATTCACTCTGCCAATTTGGACTTTGCATCATAAATTTGGGATGAATTTGAATGGAAAATAGTTGAAAGATCATCTAGACCATCAAAGATGTCTAAGCTGCTGTACACCCGCTTCACCAAGATTATCATTAACCACTTCCTATCAAACAACAAGAGTATTCCTTACAGATCAAGTTCCAAGTTGCCCAGTTCACAAGATGATCAACCCATAACCAAATTATCAAAAACTATTAAAGGTGACTACAAGTTTAGAATAGAGATTCCTGACACAATGATTAGTGATGCAATAAAGAAGTTAGCAGGATACAAATTCTATATGGCTAAGAAAGTGGAAAGTAAGAAAGCTAAAATTGTTGATGAACCAGAAGAGCAACACGTATCTCCAGTCAAAAGTAAAAGAGGAAAAGAATTTATATGTTATGGTGATCAAGTAGCAAATGTCTCCAACAAACTTAAGAAAGATGTTGTGCCAAGGAAAACACGAACTCTTACTATCTTAGAAGAAATAGTTGTAGGTGAACTTACAAATTCCATCAGTATTCAAGAACCGAACACTCAATGATGTCGAAGGAGTTAATTGACAATTGGCAGACAAACTAACGAAGCTGTTGCAGATATGTATAATGAGTGGGGACAGAAACTCAAAGGTCCCATAGTTGATGATCCAACAGTTCAGTCTTTATTAGATCTATGAAAAGGATCAAAAGCTAGTAGACTTGAGAGTTTGAAGCAAAAGAAGCAAGTAGTTGCAGGAGAAGGATCGAGTGTTGCTCACAACAAATACTATGATTCATTCGATAATGATAGTGATGCAACACTCCACTCTTCAAGATCAGACAAAACAGAGGAAAGTGAAAATGAAAGTAATGATGTTGATGAATCTAATATGGATTTATCTGATGATAATCCACACGGAGATGATGATGTTTTAAGATATGGAGTGTTCATGCATAACAAGTCTACTTCAACACCCAATTCTACCTAGCTCAGTCTGACGGTTACAAGTTTCTCTCTAGACTTCATTCAGACCTTGCTAGATGAAACACCTGCAAATGAATTGATGAATTTTATGAGTCATCCAGTGTATACTGATGCTCAAACAACCTCAGTGGTGCATAACTCAGAGGGAAATCCTAAGCTAACAAGCAATATATCATGTGCATCTGAAGTACCACATGGTACACATGTAGATGTTCTAGCAACAAAAACTTTACTATAGAAAATGTTCCCAGACGAGAATGCTTATCATTTATCATCTCCACCAGCAACTAAAATGTCATATCCTACCACATATCCCCAACCAAGCTCACTTCAAGCCAAAGCAAAGAAGATGATGCAAAAGGCGAAAAAGAATATGAGGAAGATTAACTTCAAGAAGGCAGTCGCACAGAAATTCAAAGAATATGATTAGAAGCTGGAAGCTCTTACAAATTTCAATATTTCTGAAGCATTTGAAAAAGCTATCCAAGCAAGAGTTTTGACAGAAATTAAGAAGCTTCTACCTACTCATATCTCGAAAGCCGTTGCAAATTACTTTAGGCCTCGTCTTAACACCTCTGTGCTCGATGTTATAAAAAACAACCAAATAAATCTATTCACTCAATCATCCACTTCTATTGATGATCTCTCATAAATGGATCTAAAGTTAAAGCTGTTGAACCGAATTTACTCGAACAAGTCAAATAAGACTCGTACTAATCATCAGCAACTTTATGACACCCTTTATGAATCTATCACTCTCGATCAGCAAGCACTCGATGCTCAAGATGAAGAACCATCCTTTCACAAAAGGCCTCATGATAATCAAGATCCTCCCAATAATCGTGAGGGGGAGAACAAGAAGAAAGGATGTTGGTGAACCTTCTTCTAGATCATCAAGGAAAAAAAACTCTCCCATGATTCATGCATAAGTTGACACTCCTGCCATACAACCCTTAGACCTAGAAGATGAATACATTTGGACTCGTCGAAATCCAAAATGGTATACTAAGTCAGGGTCTACAGGTGTTACTAAAAGGAAGACAACAAGGTTTGATTTGCTGTTAAAAGCAAACATTAATCAAAATGAGAATCATATTCTTGGACCATCTACTGCCGTGATAGCAAAGAAGCTTAAAGCAATCATCCAGAAGGACGAGCTCACAATAGCAGATCTTGAAGGTGCCCGACTAGAAAGGATAAAGTAGTAATACCATAATGTTGTGGAACTCGAATACCATGTTAGTCAACTCAAACAAGCAGTGTTAACAAAAGCAAAGTGGAACAGTAATGAAGATGATGTGTCAAATCCAAGAACGTCTGAATGACAGATGTCCAAAAATAAAAAACCACGTCCTTCTTTCTACAACAACAATTTCTACTACCTTGTGTGTCTGAGCGCGAAAGAGAAGTACACTACTTCTATCACCAAGCACTATGATGTTAGATACTACAAACAAGGTATAGAGGATATGATATGTGATAGATGGAGTAAAGAAACTCATTGTTACATCTTTGAAACCCTTAATGGTATTCACCATTAAGATGATAGCACAATTGACTTCTTTAAAGCAGAAATGAGTACAAGAATTCAAGGAAGCGTCTACTCAGATTTAAGGATCAAATTAGTTGTTCGTGTAGTGATAAAGAAGAAATGGGGTTATGGTTTTCTAACATCAATTGTAGTCTGGATATTCGATGATAAAGAGTATAAATTCAGCTATGCAGATCTTCCTAGACTCAGCTTAAATGATATTGAAGACATGTATTTTTTTTCCAAGTCCAAGAGAAACTTCACCATCTCCCATTGAAATTTGTGAAAGACTTTAACAATTTACTTCTCCTATTCATTAGAAGAGTCGTGATACAAAACAGGGTTGAAGATATTCAACTAGGAGTGGTTATCAGCAAACTCTTAACCTTACCAAACCTATGATGTTCTTTGAAGGAATCAACCAAAATATACCATTCACAATGTCCGGAACACATAAACGAGTTATGTATCTCAACCAACACAATGTCAAATCCTTTATGAAGTTAAGTGAAATAAAGAACTTCTGTGATGGTACTCTTATCAAGTTTATGAAAACCTGGTTGACATGGTGAAAAGGAACAAGTTGGGCACCGGTAACAAACAGTTGAAGGGAAGAGACTAGACTGACATGGATGTCGAGAAATCAAACAAGATGTTTGACAAGATTGACAAGGTACTCAAGCACAGAGAGTAGCTCAGAAGGTTAGAGGAGTATGTTGAAGGAAGACCCAAGACTGTTAATCTCCATACTTTTGTAAGACCTGTCTAATCATCCCTTAGAGGGAGATTGTTATAAATACAAAAAGTGTTGATTACAAGGCTAATTTATCTAGTTTATAATGTGTAGGGATTAACTAGTGCAAATAGGGAAGTACTACTATGTAATATGTAAATGACCCTAAATTGCTTCCTAGTCCCTTCTCCCTTACTATATAAGGAGGGCTAAGGAAGGGTTAAGTGATGGTGATTTCTCTTTCTTATAATCTAATATTTCTTTCTTTCTCTCTTTTCACTCTCCTCTCATCACCCACTCCACCTCTCTCTCTCTCTAGGTGGCGTCTCTCTATACTCTCTCTCTCAAACTAAATAGTGTAGTATTTTGTATGATAATTGATATTGTATCAATGTGTTTATAGCATTCGTTATCTTTTATCCGCTTATAGGGTTCCAAATTAACTCCAAGGCATATCTATTAATATAAGACAACAGTTCAAACATTTGGTCCCCAATATCTTATGGTTCCAAAGTTGTTAGTGCCAAACATCCCTTGCATTTGTTGTATTTGATTAGGATGTGAAAATGGAGGACACATTCTCCATGGCATGTAACTTTAAGGTTGGAAGTTGTTCCAAGTTATAGGAAATCCATGAGGTTGGTTTTGTCGACCAACATTTCTTCTTGGTAGTGGTGTCTTAGAACAAGGATAAGAATTGTTGACTCTCCTAAGAGGTGGCATTTTTTACCTAAAGTTTTGTTTAGAAAATCAAACTATGGGCTTTAATGATGGTTTATAAAATTGTTTAACTTCATTATCACTAGCAACTAGAATTTTAACATTATTTACCATTATATGTTTTGGTCTAGGACCCAAAATGGATTTTTAAAAAGATATAGATTTTTTGACATCTGGTGAACAGACATGCGGTCCCTCAATTGCTTTGGGGCTGTCTATGCTTTATGAGGGTCACCTACGTTTCTTTGGGGGCCGCCACCAGAAGATGAAATATTCTGAGGTTTTACAAATTTGATTTCCTTAGTCTCGCTAGATGATGCTTCAAATGAGTTAAACCCTAGACTTGATTTATCTTTGGAGGGTTTTAGATTACTTAACATTTCATTTAAAGAATGTGTACTCTTTTCAAATTGAGTTAGCTTAAAATCTTCCTCCTTGAGTTTTTCATTGTCGATTTTAAGTGTTTGACACTTTGTACATTCGAGATCAACTCCCTTGTTTTTCTTGATTTTAGAAAACTTTTTTTAATTCACTAAGTTCCTTTTCTAGCTTGTTTCTAACATTTTTTAGATGTTTATTCTTAGTGATTATTTTTAGACTTATCTTGCATAATTTATCATACTCACTATCTAAAACAAAGTCATTTGTTGATGAGTTTTCATCACTAAAGTAAGAAGATTCAGAACATACCTCACTAGATGCTTGAGCCATGAGACATGTCTCATCATTATCATGTTCATCATCTTCTTCACTGCTATCACTTAAAGAACCTTCGACGAATTCTCTTTGGTTCTTTACCTTCGATGGTTTTGGACATTCTCCGATAAGATGATTTGGATCACCGCATCTAAAGCATTTCCTATCACTTTTGCCATTCTTGTCATCTTGGCTTCTTTGGAACGTTTTTATCATTCCGTGGTTGTCTTACGAATCTTCCTCTTATCTTGAAGAACTTCTTGAAGTCTCTAACCGCCATGGCATACTCTTCGTCTTTACTTCTGAAAGTCAAACATTCTTCATCACTAGATTTGTTCTTAGCCTTTAAAGCAAGAGATCTCCTTTCTCCTTTAGCTTTAATAATTTCAGAATCTTTATTGATGATTGATTGCGGGTTTTTACACTATATATATAATATATAATAAAATATAAAATATATATAATCTAAAAACAACAAGATCAATGATACCGAGAAGTAGTATAGAATGTTCCCGGGTCGTTTATCCCCAACGAGGCTGGACTGGAGAATCGATACAATCGAAGATTTGAGTTTGAAGGAGAGAATTGGATTGGAAGTGTGGAAAAGTCAAATTAAACAACAACAAACAAAAACGTTTAAGAAAAACCTAGAAATTACGAAATTAAACTAGAAAACGAGAGCCCGAATCCCGAACAAAGGGGGAAAAACCTAAAATCTTTAAAAATAACCCTACGAAGAAATTTTTACTTCTAAACTACTCTAGGGACCAAATAACGAAGAATGAAAAAGACTAGACCGAAAACGGAGTTCGTTTGACCCAAAAACGAGTCAAAACAAAATCCCGCACCCGGACCGTTCTTTAAAAAAGGAAAAGTTGTAAAAATGACCCTACGAAAATTTTTGTATTTTTCCTACAAACTATATGACAAAAGAAAATTTTCTAAAAAAGCAAAATATTTTTTTGATAATTTTTGTATTTTTTATGAATTAAATAAACTTTTAACGAAATTAAATTATAAAAAATATTAAATGACTTCGAAAAATTCTGAAAAATTTACTAAAAATACTTTATACTATAAAGATCCTACGAAAAATGAAAAACACAAAACAGCTTAAGAAATAAGCCCGAAAATAAGCTGTTACAGCTTTTTAAGCTTATAAGCCAAAATGACCTTAAATACTAATGCCCTTGAGTCTTTAACGAAAAAGACCCAAGGGCGCAGTGGTAAGAGTGTTGTGTAAAAGGGGAATGTATCGATTGGTCACGGGTTCGAGTCTTGCTCACCCGGACCAATTGTCTTTCCCCTTTTTTTTCGAAAACTCAAAGAAGCAAAGTTGTTAAGCTCGTGGGGCTTAACAACTTTGTCAACTACAACTTTTTACGAAAAGCTGTCAATAAGCTTAAAAATAAGCTTAAAGTTTGACAGTTTGCTTAAAAGGCTTTAAAAGCTAAATGGCTTAAGTCATTTGTGGACTTGTGGGAAATAAGCTAGGACTAAGGATTGAATAAGCTAAGAGGACTAAACCTAATCTAGATAAGCTGTAAAGAGCTAAAAGCTTAAGGCTAAATAAGCTATGAAGAGCTTATTATGACAGAAAAGCTAAACAAACTTAAGTCAAAAATTTACACTAAGTCATTGGGCTTATGAGGACGAAATAAGCTAATTTCTTGACAAAAAGCTAAAAGGGATCCTAAGCTAATCTAAAAAGCACTAAGAAGGGTATAAGCTAAATTAAAATAAGCTGTTGAAAGGGGTTAAGCTTGACAGAAATACTAACAAGCTTAAAAGCTAAAAGGACTTAACTTTTGGACTTAAATAAGCTAAGAAAAAGGCTAAACAAGCTTAACATCTAACTAACTAATCTAAATAAGCTCTTAAAAGCTAAAAGGGGCTTATAAAATAAGCTGACTAAGCCTAAAGGAAAATAAGCAATCCTACACCTAAGTCATGCTGAAACAGTCCAAAGGCCAAGTTTGGGCTTAAAAATAAGCTAACAAATGAGCTTTTTAAGAGCTAAAAATCAAGGGGCTTATATAAGAGCTTATAAGCTCTTAAAATAAGCAAAAAACTTGGGCTTTGGAACACAAAAAGTCAAAGAAAAAGGGGCTTAAAATCTCCCCTTTGCACCAGGGGAGATTTAAGCTTTACTTAAGTAGCTTATTTGACAGCTTATTAAAAGCTGTCAAATAAGCTCAAATTGAAAAGCTTACTGAAAACAGCTAAAGTACCCTAGCTTTTGGAGTTGTGCACCAATTTTTGGCTTTTGAAAAACATTTAAACAGGCTGAATTTTGATGATGAAAAAGGGATGGTGACTTTTTAAAACTGCTACACAAAAGGACTTGGTGAATTTTGACTCACCAAAGTCAAAAGACAAAGGGCTTGTTACAGCCTTTTTAACACACTCAAAACACACTCTTTTTGATACTTAAACTCAAACCACAAGTGCTTAACTAAATAAGCACTTGTGGTGTTTTATTTTAAAATCCAACAGTTAACACAATGGGTTATAAAACTTTTGAAGACAATTTTCAAACTAAAAGAACTTGTAAAACAGCTTAAGGCAAGCTTAAAACTTAAGCTCAAAGTAACTAAGTGGTCTCAACCCATGCCAAAGCTTGTTTTGACCCGTTTTAAGGCTTATGCCAAACACCCCCTTAGTCTAACTGTCCAACCTTATTGTGCTTTAAAAACTATTTTAAAAACTGAAACAGCCAAAACCTTTTATCTACTCACACTAGTTTTCACCTAATTAAGCTACTTTAATACTAAAACTTGCAGCTTATTAATGGAAATAAGCCACTTTCTCACCTAGCTTATTACACTAACATTGACAGAATTTGAAGTAAAAATGAAACTAAATAAACTTTAACTAAGAAAACTTAAAACATTTGATTATCCAAACTAACTAAGCTTATTTGAACAGGATTTAAACACAAGGAAAAACAAAGGTATAGAAATAAGCTAAATGAGCAAGATGTGTATAAGCTACAATGAGGTTTAGAAGATGAAACCTGAATTTTTTTGTTGCCTCAGTCACAAAGCCACTCTTTCTGAGTGAGTGGCTTAAAAAACACTTACCTAAGTGGCACCTTGCCTCTAAACCTGAGCTATAAGCTCAATAAGCTGTTAAAAGCTTATTAACTCCAAATAGCTTCCAAAATGAATCCAATGTACTCAAATGTCCATGTTTTGATGTAAAATGAACTAAACTAGTAAGTTAATGACTTTGAACAAGTTTTCAACTGAATTTGAGCTTATGAACAAGTATAAGCTCAAAAGAGCTTATGAGAGCTTATTAGGTAAAAAGAGCTTGAATTTGCATTAAAACTGAGAATTACAAGTACATAAAAGAAATTAGCTTAGAAAAATACTTAAACTATTTTTAAAAACTACACTAAAAACTACTTGGCTGCCACAATGGCTTTACAAAGCCTTTTATAGGAAAATTCGACTAGGTCTTGACTTTCTTGACTTCTTTTCACTTGTGTTTCTTTGAACACACATAAAAGGGGTGTGTTTGTTGTGAGAGTGCAATTGAAAGCAAATCATGGCCCTCCATTTTTCTTGAAAACCCAAGTCGACAGGTTTAAACCCTTGATTGGGTTTTGTGTGGGTTTGGATTGCCAACATGGCAGTCCTACAGCTGGGAAAGGTAGTGGAGCGTTTTATTTAAACAAGTAAATAACTAAACTTTACGTTAACCAATTAGGTATATCCTCGCGGCAGTATTGTGAACAATCTTTGGACGTTTCGTTTAAGAGCATATTAACATTCTAATAAGGATGATTCTATAAACATATGCATTTGGTTTCACCGGCTTCACGTAGGGTCTTTTCATTTTTGCATCTTTTTGCATGCATGCTATGCACAATTTACCTATACCCCTCACCACTTTAAGTAATGTATCATGAATATCACTTTTAAAATTCACATTTCCCTATACTCTCTAGCCCTCTAACTGGCCTCCCAAAGGGGGTGTGGTCAAGCACTCTTTCCACCTGTTTCTCCATTTTACACCACCATGCTAAGCCATAAAGTGCTATGCAAAGTCACAATCTCCTTTTGTCCCCCTATCCCTCATTATACATGGCTCAAGGCCTTCACAACCCCCTAACATGCTTTTTCCCTTCTTGTAAATTAAGACCATACATATGCTAAAAGCTTCTTTTGACCTTTCCCTCTTTTTTGCTATATATTGGACCTTTCATTCACTATAGAACACACACAAAAGTACACTCAACCTCTCACATCTCAGCTGGTCTCAAGGTGTTTAAGCAAGGGTTAAAATTTTGCTAAGGGTTTCTTAGAAATTCTAGGGTTTTGGTGTTGCAATTCTAGGGTTTTCTAAGCTTTTGGGTTGATATAAGTGCACTTCACGGCCATCATACGCATTCATTTTCATGTAAGTGTCTCAAGAAACTTATTTTTTACTCTTAACTAGCATGTCATGCATTTTTTTATATCACCCTACTAGATTTGTTGTTTTAAAAGTCGATTTAAACCTTGTTATGAAACTAGGGTTTTCTGACCCGAAATTGGGTCTTTTTGTGAGCAAGTTTTCACTATCTTACTAAATAATTTTGATAAATCTCTTTTAACCACAAGATATTTGAATGTATTAGGAATATTTCCACGTTCGGTTTTATAGGTCTATCTGAGTTTGGTTTGGGTATTGTTAAAGCAAATTTATACAAAAATATTTCGAACATCTATAGCTCTTGACATGCGAGTCTTATAACGATAGTTTAAGGGTCTTAAACTTTGAATCAAGTAGTGTAATCATAGTGATTGGAAAGCTAAAACATAGAGCTAAGTCTCAGTATTCGTTTCGTTAAAAGATATTAGAAATTGAGTGAGTTATGGTCATTTGAAGTTGGGTTATTATTTTTGTCAAAGGCTGTCTTTTTGAATTTATCAAGAAAAGTTATGTTTTACCCTTTTTCAAAAGGATATTACTTGTAAAACTCTATAAAACTCTAACACAAGTTTATATGGGTGATAAAACTTCTTAAAACTCATGTGCATATAGATCATATCATTGTGAACCTAAGGCGTCGTATTGATTTAGGTCGTGGTTAGGTCATACCGTTCATCCAAGCTTGCTTAATTTACTATCGTTACCACTACTTATTGAGGTGAGTTTCATAGCCCTTACCTTACTTGTTTTTATACTCGTTTTGAACTACTTTGAGGTAAGAATAAATGCTCAATTGTTTTTATAGACAGAAGTACTTAAAACTTTTACAGATTTCCTAAGTTACCCATCATTCCACTAAGGTCCCACTATCATGAACTGTTAGTTACGTAGTAAGCATGAATGTTTCAAGAAGATTTTCCTTGCATCAATGACAACATTTGATTATGTATTTAAAATCTTATTTCATTTTTGTTGTGAACTCCTAAACTATGGTCTTTTTGTTAAAACTTTATTGTTATAATCAAACGTGTATTTTCAATGACTCATATAGAGGTCGTTCGATACAACTTGTGACTTTATGCTATGAATGTCATGCCCCCGTTATCTTTTGCTACGATTTAGGGGTGTGACATTAGGTTATATATTGTGTAGGAAAATCTGACTATTAAGGTTTTGGTCTGCATAGCTCGCTTTGTTTACTTTCCACTATGCATGTATATAAGCCATGCGGTTGACCAACATAACCTAACACGAATTGCTCAAACAGGATGATGACATAGTTATTTTTATAAGAAGGTTTTTTGAAAGTCCTCATACCCCGTTCACCTGCGTCCATGAAAGATTTAATATCAAGATAACATTTTTAATAAGAGTTAATGAAACAAATACATCGAATCGTTCAAAGGACTATTTGTTTCTGCTCTCTTGGCTGATACATGCCACTATATATCTCTTCACTGCTATATATTAAGAGTACACACATTTTCTTAAAACTTAAAAATTCACAAACTTAAAAAACAAGTAAAGTTCAATTACTAGCATACCCTTAATTAAAAGGGAGGTGATTTGTACACCATATTTTTTTGCCATCTATCACTAAAGTACATCCGTTGATGCACACAATACAACATCTAAATGAACGATTAGTAGCAGATGGTAAAAATGTATAGTGTACAAATATCCTCCTAATTAAAAAAATGATAACAAGATCAACTATTATATTTGTTGATGCATAATTTGGCCGGGCCAGTCCTGACGACTCTCCTGGTGTCGGTCGTCGTCTTCCTGGGCCTTGAATAGTGTTGCCAACAAAGAAGAACCGGTTAGAAGGGGACCTGAGGCTGGAGCTCGGGATCCACCCTCCGACGGTCAAGTCAGAATAATATAAACATGTTATATAAAGAGGTGGTAGAGAATAACCTGTCCAAGTTAGATGATCCTACCCATGTATATATAGTGTATGGATTAGGGTTACGTAGGATGTAGTCCGGCCTATTGGGTCCGGCCCATTCCGGACTATACGCCAACATGTCCCCCAGTCTAGTATGATATGGTTCTTGATCATGTTATGCTAGACTTATGCTATACGTCCTTGGCAAGTAAGCCCATAATAGTATAAGTGGGCTGGGTCGGTCCACACTATAGGTCATCATGTCCCCCAGTCTAGTAAGTGTGGCCGTAGACGTGGTTACTAGACTAAAAGGACTACTCTTACCGTCACAGAGACGTTCGCACTTTCCAACCATACGCCTCCATATTTATCTTCAAACTGTGTCAATCATGCCCTATCTTAGGCAGCACCCGCGTTTATGTGTCCGGTGATTATGCTCGGACGCTTGGTTTCTCGTGGCTAGATGGTAAAGACCTCGTAAGAAGAATACATTTTCTATAGTTGGGGTAACACTAGCATTGGCAAGATACCATTCTCGTTCGTTTTTTACGAGAGGATGATGAGAAGGATTTATAATGATGAAGGCGGACCCCGTATAATAAAGGCCGATGGAAGACGTACTTCTGTGATTGGGTAATGCGAATATAGCAATCGACTTACGGCCGACGGAAGACGGAAGACGTACTTCCGTGGCTGGGTAATGCGAATATGGCATTCGACTTACGGCCGACGGAAGACGTACTTCCGTGGTCGGGTAATGCGAATATGGCATTCGAATTATGGCCGACAGAAGACGTACTTCCGTGGCCGGGTAATGCGAATATGGCATTCGACTTATAGCCGACGGAAGACGTACTTCCGTGACCGGGTAATGCGAATATGGCATTCGACTTAGTACCGGACTTGCAATGCCTCTTATGTACTTTCTATATTCAGAGATACTTACGTGACACGCACAAAGATAATTATAATGGTATCGTTATACCCCTATATCCCCCCAAGTTTAATGGTGCTATGTTCTATTAGTAGTATTAAACTTGCAGACAAAGTATCCAAAAAACATGAATAATTTTAGCACCTACCCCAACAGGTCGTGGCACGCGTAACACAGAGCTTACTAGAAAGGTGGCTGGTTCATATACCCTAATGTGCTATGCACGAAACTGGTAGCCTACTAGGAAATAGCGCTCGACTATGTGCGATATGAAATGAAACATAAAGTGTTTGTTTATTTATTATGTCCCAATTTCGGGAATTTAACTCCGTACATTAGGAAGGTAGCGGATATGAATTAAAAGTAGTATGATTTAACTAATAATAGGCATAAGAACGTGTACAATAAATGTTTACACGTTTATGTAAGTAAGCCTTGCACACCCCCTTCACGCCTCCGCAAGTGCTAGTTACATATAGGACTACGTAAGCCATAAAAATGACCGAGGCACGGTCATGTGTCATAATGATGACAGCTAAAAAACTTTCCATGGATGCATTGATAAAAAAGTACTCGATTTAGTTTATTCGCAGATCTACATGAGTTGACCGGTGATCAAAGTAATTAGCCGCGGGTTGCCCCCGGTCGGGAGTACAAATGCTGACTCTAAATGTATAATCGTAAATACTCATTAAGAGCTCAATGGGCGCATGGAGGGGTTGTAGCCCCGCATCTCCATGCTTGGGTAAGCAATGGAAGTCGTTATGACAAAAGAGCGGATATCTGTTGCATTGGTAATCGAAACATGCCGTGTGGATAAAGGTTCTGCGGCTCATGATGTTAGTCATTGTAAAGTAAACTTCAAAATGCAAGGTACAAAGACTTTGGAAGTGTCCAAGTTCATTGACCGGTGATTTACCTCCGGAAGGCTCGAGGCCGCAATGGTAATGCGGTTGGTGACCGCGGATACCAAAAAATAAAATACGTCCAGATGTGCGGAGCGTCACGAAAGGACAGAGCTTGCGACCGCGGATGTCAAAGAGGAAAACAAGTTTGGGCGTGCGGACAAATAAGCGTAAATCATCACCCCCAAATAACGCACATAATCTTTGCAAATAAGGGATAAATATGCAAAATAATATTTGCTAAACCATTTAATATGGCATGCCGTTGTATGCGATGTTTTTACCAAGTCAGGGCCGCGACATAATTTTTGGAGCGGACCATTAATCACAAAGAAGCCGGGTCGCGACATAATGTTTGGGACGGGCCAGAAATATAAAGAAGCTGGGCCACGACATAATTTTTGGAGGTTGGGCCGCGACACATTATTAAGAGGCCGGACCGACCCATGACGGAAGTCGGGCTCACGAACAAAAATATAAGAGTCTCTTTAAAATAATCTTTGCAAAATAATGTGTGCATA
Source organism: Tanacetum coccineum (assembly GCA_026074375.1). Classification (NCBI taxonomy): domain Eukaryota; kingdom Viridiplantae; phylum Streptophyta; class Magnoliopsida; order Asterales; family Asteraceae; genus Tanacetum; species Tanacetum coccineum. The sequence goes on along the minus strand of BQNB010002013.1, from coordinate 26,558 downwards.
ATAATAATATTTACAAGTAAGGGATAATTGCAAATAAGAAAAAAGATATGGATAAAATCTTTTTATCAAATTAAAAAGTCCATTTGACATATAATGGGCACAAAGTTTATTTCTTGGTTTGGCTTGATATGAGGGGCATGTTTTTGTCCGGCATGCCCGGCTAGGAGATAATTACCTCCGCATGTTATATGATGGCCGAACGCATGTATTGAATGTGTTCGGATTCACGGCAAACTGCTGGAGTCTTTGAACATATAATGGGCAAAAGCATTGAAACGCCGGTAACTTCATCGCGATGTGTAAAAAAATATCATGTAATAACATATATATATTCGATAGAATCCAAGGCAACTTCATCGCGATGTGTTCACATTTTAATGGCTCACTTGAATTATGTTTACACAAAATATATTGTGCTTTTGTATAATTTAATTCTAACGATATCATGACAAAATTCGTATTTGTAGTTTATCTTTCTCCGCAAGCTCAAGTAGACATGTTTTTGTGATACATATATCACATATAAGAATTAAGATATTGCTCATGCAAATAATATC
>BQNB010002013.1:0-23272 GCA_026074375.1 Tanacetum coccineum | reverse complement strand
CAACACATAAGCCCATATAAGAAAAAAAACAAATTATTAAACATGAGACCGAAAAAATAAACCCGCACAAAATAAATAAAATAAAATAAAATAAAAAATAATGCCCCGCAACAACGCGCGCAAAATTAACGCCCGCAGCAACGCGCGGATAATCTTGCTTGTTTGAATCGTTAAGTCTTGCTAAATTCTGCCATTTTAACAACCTTTAAATATTATAAAGAAATGTGCGTAAAAGAGTTGAACAGCTCTAAATTGTATATTACTACATAAAAGGTATTAAAAGAATTTTGTTCAAAAAATCTTTTTTATTATAAAGTTTTAGAAAAAAAATTTAAAACATTTCAGACCCCAATGACTAGAATGGACGGATCAGATCGTTCCTCAACTATGGGCTACCAGTAACCCCTTGAACTTTTTTTAGATGCAACATATATCCAATTGTTATTGTTACAACTTAAAGTCTCTTTGTTTTTTTTATTTCTCGATGTTATTTTATCAAGTGTACATAAACTTTAACATTCCTCTAAGTATTTTTTATAGTTTATTCTAAATTTTGTAATAAAAATTTCAAATTATCTATTCTATAATTTCAAATTATACACATTTTAAATTCATTTAATAATATATCAGATTTTTTCTTAGCTACATCAATGTTTCACAATATTATCTTATAAACTGTGTGGAAACTAGAAGGGGGTTGAATAGTTTTTACCGTTTTATAAATAAAACTTAGATTGTCGACTTATGTGAATTCAAGAGATATAGACAAGTGTATATGATAGCGAAACAATAAATAAATAAGTACTATACGAAGTATAAAAAAGTAAGGATAAAAAAGATCAAACCAATGACACAATGATTTATAGTGGTTCGGCTACGAAGCTCCTCTTCGCCCTACTCCACTCCTCAAGTACCCAACTTGAGAGTTTTCTTCACTATGTCAACAAACCGTACACGTCGCTTACACTTTTTCTGGTACTAAGCTATATACCGAGTTCTACTTCGAGATAGAACCAATCTAACACACTATGTATTTTGTGGCCTAAATATTAACCTATCATATACATATAATACACACAACACACAACACGAGATACACGATAAATGATTATCACAACCGTGATGACACAACTAAACTAATAACACTTGAAGCTTCACGTCTTCGTTAGTGTTTTTCACTAAAGAGTGGAATGAGTTGATCACTTGCAATGGATTATGAACAAGTATAATGATCAAAGAATATGAAAATGATAAAGGCTAGAGAGAAAAATATTTGTGAAGAATTGTCTAAAATAAAGACTTAAGGTTGCTATTTATAGGCAACATTTGAAATTCAAAATCTATCCCAACCAGCTATCGCACGGATCCACCGATCCACCTTAGCCTGGATCCGTCCTTTGATTTTGCTGGATCCGTTGGGTGCAGATGAGACAGTTTTTGTTATTTTATGATTAACCCTAAATCTTAACAAAATATTGTTTTATACTTAAAAATCAAGTTTAATAGATTTTTCTAGAAGTAAAATATTTCTTATCACTAATAAGGAAAGATCTTCTAGATTTGGAAAGATTTAGAAAGACTGTTTCCACTTATGGTTAATCATATTTTGTCTTACATGATTAACATAACTAGCTTATAATTAATCATGTGTTTGTTTAAATCATTTGATTAGAAAAGGTTTATGAAAATGATAATATTTTTCTTTGATCATTAACTATGTTTAATAATGCCATATTCATACTTTAAGTGATTTGTCGTCGTCAAGTAAACTTTCGACTAAATAATTTGTTTACATAAACTTTTACGTAGTATGGCATTATATTTGCTATTATCAAAACATGAAGATCATTAAATATAAATATCGTTTTTACGGCTTATTTGTATTAACACAATTTACACCCAAGCAATTCCAACAATTTCAACTTCAACAACAATTTCAATACACCCAAATTTCCCAACACTTATACCAACTCCAAATTTCCCAACAAAAATACAAACAATCCCTACAAACCCAACTGACAGGATGGATCCGGTAGACAAGACTATTATCGAGGAGGCCAAAAAGGATATCCGAGCCAAACATTTTCCTCAAAACTAGTTTAGCTCTTTTACTTTTATTTTTTTGTCTTTTGTTTTAAACGAGGTTTTGCGCCCGCACTACGCTGCGGAGCACGATGTTTTATGTTAAGGATTAACTTTGCAACCGACGGATAACCTCATGGACTATTCTCGTAACTTGATAACCCCAAGGATAATTCAGGAACAAGAAGGACCAATTACATAAAATCTGTGTTGGAATAATTTTTCTTTAATATTAAAGTTTTTAAAAAGAATAGTTAACGGTCGTTACCTAACGACCGTTATGTAACGACTGTTAGTACTGTTCATTTTACCGTTCACACACTCTATAATTATTGTTCATCGAATTTTTAAAATTTTTTTTGTCCCGAAGCTTAACGATCATTATAGAACTAACGGCCCATACCTTTTGTTATATATAAGAAATAAGAAATTATGTACTTTTTTATGTCTTTTATCTAATTAATGAAATTCTCATTTTAGTTTAATGTGTTATATATACATAATAAAGAAAACTAAATGTTGTCTCAATATTTTATTCCAAAACTACTTTTTAATCAAATGGGCCAAAAACTTATTGGCCAAAAAATAATGAGCCAAAAACTAAAACGGCCCAAAAAATCATGGCCCGTTAAAATTTACAAAATAGCTCTTCGAACTATGTGTCAAATTGCTAAAACTACCATCACTTTTACGTTATTTACAAATTCAGCCCAATATAAGAATTTTCGAAACAGCCCCCACACTACCCTTACTTTTACACTATTTATAAATTTGGCCCAACAAAAAATATGACAAAATAATCCCCCACACTATGCGACAAATTACGAAAACTATCATAAACTTTGCGCTATTCACAACTTCGTCGCAGAGAAAAATTATGACGTCGCAAAGTTAATCCTTAACGTAAAACCTCGCGCTCCGCATCAGAGTGCGGGGTGCAAAACCTCGGATAATACTAAATGTTGTGGATCAGATGTAGGCTAATAAAAAGGCTAGACTGATCTGGAAAGTATCAAGGCCCAAAACAATAAAATGATATGTAATAAGTTGAGTATAACACATAAAAAACCGAAACTCTATAAAACAAAAAACACTAAAGAAGACCCGCCGCAACGAAGCGCGGGTCTCCAATACTTGTTTTATTTAAATTGATAAAAAAAATTAAAAACTGAAGGATCTAAGGGTGTCCTATATAGTGAGTAATGGAGGGATGCTATTTTTTTGGTTAAGTTATAGATTTTGAGTTATAAAAGAAATGTTGATGTAACATCACTTTATCCTATAACCTAACTTCGAGGCACATGATGCTTTAAGAGCGTTTTCAATGTATGTGCTATGTGTATCTTTTAGTACTAAGATAATGCAAAACATCATATTTGAGCTCCAATGTTGACACTAAACATTGCATTATTTTAGTGTGATGAATAGTAAATGAGAAAATAACACTATATTTGATGTCTTACTATTCATCACACTAAAACACTATTTTATAAAATTAAAACTCATCTAGTTTTCACAATATCTTTGATATCTATATTGAAAACTTTAAATAAAATTATACAAATAATATTTTTTTTACTTTTCATTCATACCTTCAAAACAAGTTTAATATCAATATATGTTACACAAAATATATTTCATATTTTTATCAACATTATAATATTTTTAATGTAAAAAATGTTTAGTGTATACTTTTAGTGTACGCATTAAAGATAAATGAATTTAGTGTAAGAATATGTCATAAGAAAATTTTACTTTGCACTATTATAATGTAAAATTATACTACGTAGTGTGCATATTGAAGATGCTCAAGAGTCTGAGTAATAGTATTTTCTTTGATTGTGCTCTCTCTGTCTCATAATTATTGTTCATCGACAAAAAATACACAATTTAAGAACAACATTGTTATTGCAGCTTTCTCTCTTTTACTTTTTTACATAATGACAATTTTATCATCAATCAATTAATTTATGCTTTTAATGTTTGTAATAATAACTTAAGTAAAAGTGATATGATATCTATTTTTAAAGTAGATAATTAATTTGACATAATTTAAAAAGAAAATATGAACAATAATCATATGACGGAGAGAGTAAGTTTTTATCAAAATTGACATGATGATGGACTGGCCAGTTAAGGGAATGTTGCTGTAATTATCTTTTTCGATGCATCTTGGGTTCCTATTCAAGATGATGATGTTGCAGAAAAATAAAGACATGTGTATAACATGCATACGATATGCCAACTTTTTTCTTCATTCATAAATGTCTCGGTTGGCAATGGATCAACACGCTTTTACTTCATCAAAGGCTTATGTTATATGTACCCCTAAACATCATTTGTACCCTTCGGATTTTTTGCGGTTTTTTTTTTGTATTTTATAATTTTGTATATGTTATAAAACTGTGACACGGAAAAAACGGAACGAAAAATATAAAGTTTAACAGGTCAAAAGTATGAAATTGTCAAAAATTACGGAACAGAAACTAATAAAAAACAGCGTTGCACTGTAAAAAGAGGGGTACAAAAGAAATTTTTTGTACCTTTTGACACTATTTAGTGGGCCAGGGGTACCAATAAGGGTACCCTTCATCAAAATAACAACCTTGGATAACTCAAACTTGTTATCATAAAAGCCCTTTTAATTCCCTTTAGTTGTAAAGAAAGTTACAGAAAAATATTTGATTTTCATACTTTTTTTACTTTAATATTTTTCTAATGGTTAAAGTCACTAATTATCAACGTACTTTTAAAAATTTTCACATATTATCAAGATGGTGATTTTAATATCATTATTACCTTCCTAACTTGTTGGTACCAGCAAATATTGCAAATGTGATTTCTCTAATTTCCATGTCATTTTTTTCCACGTGGCTTTGACTTTCGTTGACTTTTCCACCTCACCATCTTCATCTTCTTCCTCCATTTCGTTGACTTTTCCACCTTCATTATCATATTCTTCTTCCATTCCCATCTTTTTTAAAAGCAATCGGTCACAGATCTGGGCCATTTTTGTTCATGCGAGATCTGAAAAGCATCCCCACTTCTACCGGTACCCCTCTTTAGAAATATAACAAAAAACCCATCAAATAACATCATCCCCAGTGTAGAATATCTTAATTTACACAAGCTAGTCTAGTTAACTAGATTAGCTAGAAAATGATTAAGGGTTGATTCATTGGATCATTAACGCCAGTGAGCTTCCTTATATCTCCAGAATGTCCAAGACTAGCTAGAAAGATGAGAATCTCCGTCTCCAGAGGTGGGTCTACAATAGTAATACTCCTATTGGTGAGAAAATCGATAAAATAGAATGACAAATTTGTGAAGGTAAACTTAGGTTATTGGATAATGACGGGAAGAACCCGCTAGTTCCTACGGGTATTGTGGAAAGTGATAGTAAAGTGGAAGTGGTTTTTGATGAAATAACTGTCTAACTTAAGGAATTTCAACTGATGTCGGGTAAAGATATAAGTGTTAAAGGTTATGTTACTAATAGCTTGGTGGACCAATGGAGGTGTATTTTATCCTGATAATGATGGAATTATGACTCGTATGATGACGATTTTTACGAGGATAATCGATTGTCCGAGGCACCCTTCAGTCTTTTGTGATGATCTTTGCTTGATTATCACGGTCCGGGGCGGGAAGAAGAAATAGATTTTTTGATGTTTGTTGAGTCAATTGTAATCTAGTCTTAGTAGTATCCTCCTATGGAGTAGTTGTGCTTGTTATGTTTGCTTTTTTGCCTATGTAACGGGCTGAGATGTAAGACTCGCCCACATCCTTTGTACTGAATCACTTTTTTGGAGTAATACATTTACCGGGAAAACCCTTTTCCAAAAAAAATAATACATAAGATAGAGTTTATCACAAAAATAGGAATGTAGGGATTCCATGTAATATCAAAATGTTAGGCCAACTTTTTTTGGCTGTGAGATTGGCGGCAAAAAGAAAGGTAAGGCAAGAGACAATGACACTTCGTGTAAAGATTTTGTACATGTATGTACTTAATTGTTTGATTAAGGTAGTATAGGTTTATTTGCATGCATGGATGTACGTAAACTTATACGTAAGCGTTTTACGTAAAAATACAAAATAAAATATGAAAAACTTATAATTTATCTTTGTAATAATTATATAACACATAATTGACGTAAACTTTTATTTGTTTAATGCCGGTTTACATTGATTGTTGATTTTTCGTTTACGCGATTTAACTTAACGGTTGTAAATAAAAGTAAACGCACAAAAGTTCAAAGTAATTCGTTGAAGTTTATAGACGTAAAAATGACATGAAAATACGATTGTTACAGTCTTCCCCCGGTTAAGGAGGCTTTGTCCGCAAATGCTCTAAGTCGTTGTGGTATTTGTATAGTGTGTAGGGTGTTGGCGGAAAAATATGCGTTTACGGTTGTTCCGTTTATAACATATCAAACAATAACCCTTCAAATGTATTAATATATTATATATATATAGTATTTATATATATATATATATAATATATATTACTTTATATATCATATATAATATATATATATTATATTTTATATATATTAATACATATATTAATAACGTAAAGTAAAAGTAATTCATCACAAATTATTTTAGGAAAAAGAATAATAAGTAAATAAAACAGGTATCGTCTCTCGGTAGGAGGTGAATGGAAATTTATGGTTATGTTGGGAATCGAGCTTGAATGTCATAAAAGATTTGCTTTTGGATTCTATTTCTACTAATGAAAACGCAAAAGCAAATAAAGGCAAGCAAACAATTAAAGCGAATGAGGATTTAATCTAAAAACGATAACGAGAATTAAAAACGCGACTTAAAAACCTAAGTTATCCAATTTTAACCCTAAAAACGCAAATTTAATTCCTAAAAATCCTAAATGATTAAAAATAATTTTAGAAAAAAGAATTGTATTTTTTTGACTTTTATTTTATTTATTATGAATTAAAACTAGTTTTAATCTAAAAATATTATAAAAAATATTAAACTAATTTATAAAAATCTGGAAAATTTATAGAAAATACTTTAAACAATTCCTGACGTAAGAAAAATAAATTTGACAAATAAGCTAAACGAATAAGTTGCTAAATAAGCTTATATAAGCTGATAAGCATAAACCTAAAAACACTCTTATAAACCAAATGGCCAAGGGTCTTACAGAAAAGACCCAAGGGCGCAGATGGTATAGAGAGTGTGTGTTAAAGTGTAGGGAGTTAAAGGGGAGGTCACAGGTTCGAAACCTGTGGCCTTTCTTTTTGACAAAACATTTATTATTATTATTTTTTTATTAGAAAAAGCTAAACTACCAACTAAAATAAGCAACTTTAATAAAGACACTTTTGACAAAACTTATTTTTAAGCTATAAAAAGCAAAATCAAAATGACAGATTGGTAGCTTAAGGCTTATTCATGTGGTTAAGGTTGTTTGGACTTTTTGTGACATAATAAGCAAAAAGATAAGCAAGTAAGCTGAAACTTACCTAAACCTACACCTAATAAGCATAAATGATATGAAATAAGCTAGAAAACTACTTAAAGGCTTAAAGGAAAAGGACATATAAACTATTTTGGCTTAAAACTGATGAGCTTTTATGAAAAACTATTTTGACTTTATAAACTAAATGAGCTAGAAGAAAACTAAATAAGCAACAACAGATGATGAACCCTATACATAATAAGCAAATTGGAATAAGAATAAGCATAGCCAAATTAAGATGCAAGATACTAAAATATAAACAACAGACTTTAAACAGATTTCTAACGGATTTTTGTACAAACAATTAAAGTAAATTGGAACTAATAAGCCTATCTGAATAAGGTGTAAAAGCTAAAGACATGAAAAAAGCCCTTAACTCTAATGACTCAAATTAAGCCAAGATATTAAGCAAAAAGGAAAAAGAAATATACAGCCTAGAACAGGCCAAATGATATGAAATAAATTTAAACTTGTTTTTGGCATTTCGAAGATTAAGACAGACTTTGACTTTAAGTTTAATAAACTCATAAGCATAAAATAAAGGCTAGAAAACTTTGTTAAAAATGATTTACAATCATGACTCAACAAGCAAAATTAAACTAAACCTAAGCTAATTAACTACTAAAAAAAATAAAACAGATTGCTTCATGACAACTTATGAACTAGCAGATTTTAGGATTTGATAAAGCACACTCAAAACTTAACAAAACTTAATCAACTAATATTAAAACTTTTATTAAGATTAAACATTTAAGCTTTTTAGCAGGGATGGATATTAATATCTAAAATTACACAAAGTAGGTCTATCTTATCTTGTGCCAATCACCCTTTTAAATTTAGATTTTCCATTTTTTAAGCTCAAACAGGCTGAGATTGGGATAAGTCTTGATTTACTTAAACAATGGATTAACTAGGAATAAAGACAACATATGCATTAATATTAGAGAAAAATAAGACTCACAATAATGAGCTAATCTAATAAGCTATATAAACTAATCTTTGACAGATTTAAGAAAACTCTAATTAAACTTAAGACCTAATGTAAACTAATATGAGAAGTAATAAAAAGCGCACAATGAGCATATTTAAGCATTGCTGAGCAGATACTAAGCAGATAAAGACAAATAAACTTTTTTCTATTCTTTTGGCATTTTCTTGGCTTTTATTTGGCAAAATCCCGGGTAATTTTATATACAATTAAGCAATTATCACAGTGTAAAAAGCAGACTATTGTAGCTACCTCTTCAACTGAAGCTGAGTATGTTGCTGCTGCTAACTGTTGTGGTCAGGTACTTTGGATACAAAATCAAATGCTTGATTATGGGTTCAATTTTATGCACACTAAGATCTTTATTGATAATCAGAGTACCATATGTATTGTTTAAAACCCAGTCTTTCACCAAATAACAAAGCACATCAAAATTAGGCAGCATTTTATTAAAGATGCAAATGAAAAACAACTTATTCAAGTGCTTCAAATCCATACTGATGATAATATTCCCTAGATGCCATGGTTAAGGGGAGGATTTGGGTCCAAGGGGAGGACTGTTGTTTGTATATTATTTTTAGGATATTAGAATAGCAGCTTTAATTCTAGTAGTTAGATCCTTTTGTTTTTCTATGTATATGGTTTGTGTGGTTTTGGTCTAACATTTTGCAGGAAATTGATTCATGATGTGTGCATAGCATGGAGTGTGTGGCCTTAATATGCTGTGAACATTCACTTCTGGTTGAATAAGTGTTATTCCTGGTGTTGCATGAGTTTCTACTGGTGGTTATACTGGTTTCTTCTGACTGAACAATTCCTACTGGTGGTCTTACTGGTTTCTGCTGGTAGAGTTGTTCCTGCTGGTTTTGTAAATTGTTTGATAGGGTTTACTTTTCTTCAAGGACTAAAATTGAGTTTTATTATACTTCAATAGTAAAACTGAAACAAGTGGGCATTTAATTGCTAAAAAGGGATATCTATTTAAAGGGTTCATTACTATTTGCCCTCATTTTTACAATTACCTTTCCATCAAACCCTAATTTTTACAGCCCCCTTTTGTTTGTTCCACTCACTTGAAAGTGCGATTTCCCTACTTACCCACCGGGAGTAATCCATTGCATTTACACCTACGTACTAAACAACCCTGTTCAAGCTATCATGATCAAATGGCAGCCTAAAAGTACCGGGAACCGAGCATAATAAGGTTAGATTTTTGGAGAATCAAAGGTTGCATAGATTGTGATTAGGTATGATTTTGCTTTGACTCTACATAAAGGTATGCATTGTGTTCTGACCTCTATCCATGACTCCTCTAAAAAAATTTGGTCAACGGCTCACTACTTATCATCTGAGTCTGGTCCACCAGCTATTGTAGCCACAATTGATGATACTCCTTATACTATCACAGAATCTTTAGTTAGGAGTAACTTATTGTTAGATGATGCAGGAGGGATAGTAGATATGACTATTGCTGAGATTTACACAGGCATGCACAACCTAGGGTACCCTACAGAGGGAAAGCTGACAATTACCATGAACAAATTCTCACCTAGTGGAGGTTCCTGATTCACACTCTCTTGCATTGTCTAGTAACAAAGTCAGGGAGTTGGGATCAATTTGGAAGTCCCCTGGCCATTGCTTTGATATGTTTGTGTGAGGGAAGGAAGTTTAACTGGTCTAGTTATATTTTTAATGGGATGGTAAATAACATTCAAAACTCAAACAAATTTTTGATGTATCCTAGGTTTCTACCAGTATGATTATGATTCTTTTAGAAACAAGGAATACCAAACCTTACAGGGCTTTTAGACTAACCAGTAAAATGTTTGCCAATATGAGACTGAACTTTCATGGGAATACTATGCCTTTGTTGGCAACTTGTTGTCTTGAGTCAAACCTGCTATAGCAGGTGACAGCTCAGGGGAAGCTGAACCTTCAGTCCCACCCAATGTCCCTGAGATAGTGACTGAGACTGTTCCTTCTCATGAACAAGTCTCAACACACCTGACAGCACCAACAAATTCTGATGTCAATGTGAATGAGCAGGTCCATATTTTAACCCTATTTCAACTTAAAGCCATGACTCCATTCTGACCCTTGTTTCTTCTACTAATGATGGAAGTGAATCTCTGGGAGGAACTTTCTTTGCTTACTCTCCAGGTCACCTGCTGGGGGTAGCTACACCTAAAGGTACAACCTCCAGAGGTGCTGCCGGACCCCATTAATCTAACAGCTTTGTTGTAAAGATTATTGTATGAACAAGGGAAAAAGATTGAAAATTTGGAATCTGAGCTTCAAGCCCATAAGCTGCTGTTTAAAGAGGTGATGGGAACATTGGTAAAAAGAGTGAAGGTTTTGGAATCAAAACTCAAAGCTAGACTGAATAAAATGTGTTTGTGAGTGAATCTAATAATGAGGAGGCAGAGGAACATGATGTAGACCCATTGATCAAGCTTGCTAAAGCAGCTGCTTCTGCTGCTGACACATCTCCTATTCCTTCTAATGACATTCAAACAGCTGACATTCCTCCTGGTGCATCCACTCACACTACTGCATTTGGTAGTGATGCTGATGTTCCTACTGGTCCTTCTTTTGGGTTTTCTGCTGATCCCTTTAACAAAGGAAAATCTCCTATGGTAGAGGAAGATCCTCCGATCAAGCAAAGGTCTTTCCGACAATTGGAGGATTGGACAGCTTGGGTTGCTGAAAGCTGCAAAGAAACTATATGAGAGAACAGGTTGAGAGGCTAGGGAGAACAAGAGGAAAGACAGATGAAGTTGGCAAGAGGATGTTCTTTAATTCTGCAAAGTCTTCACGTGATGATGATTGGATCCGTATCTGGGACAAAGTACATGCTAATCAGGGACTTATGCTAAGTTACTTGGTCCTGATGTTACTCGAACGAAAACCTTTGCAAAGAGACATGGTCAAAGTTATCTGCTGAAAGAGGAGACAGTTTGAAATCACAGTGGTCTTATAGAGAAGAGGAATAAAACCTATGACATATTGCAAGCAGAAAAACTTTTTGAGAACTTATGTCAAAATCAGCAGTTCTGTCATTTTATTTATATGGATGGACTTTAAAATGTCAAGATCTTTTACTGATGCCACACTTCAGAAGGAGTTTAACAAGATCGACATGCAGTTGAATATCTGCTACCTCAGATATCAGGAAGGTCTATTAAAAGACCTGGTGCCGGGTTTGGACTAAAGGCCTATTCCAAGAAGTCAAAATCCAATGAAGCTCAACACCACTTCTGTTCCTTCTTGAATCAAATCCATCAACTGCTGGTGTTCCATCTAACCCTTCACCATTTGTTGATACTTCTCCACACTCACATGAGTTTACACCTGTTTCACCATCCAAACCATCTGATGCTGCTCCAACTGTTGCTGCTTCAGACACTGAAGTTCCACCTGCTGTTCCAAGGACAACTGGTCCACGGACAAGAAGTAAATCAATTGATGCTGATATCAAGACATATACCACCAGGGCAGAAATAGAAGTCTCTCGCCCAGGAGATGCCTCTTCTGAAGTGGACTTGATGTCCTGATAACTCCTTATTCAAGTGTTGTTGACTGATTGGACTCTGATGATACTGTGATCTAACCACTTCTTCTTTAGGCATGATTTGCTGTTGGGAAGTTTGTTTCAATGGCTTGGGATGATGTCATGCTTGTATATCACTGATAAATCTTTTTCCAAATACTTCACTCATCTTAGAGAGATTTGACCTGATTGATCGACAGGATTTTGTCTAAAGTTATATGGTATGTTGGTAAGCATTTTGAGGTCAACCTCTAGTGGTACAGGACAGTATTTTGGGAGGATATTCATGTTCTGTTTGAGTCTACATATGGTGGGTCGATAGTGTTTGTAAGTTTGGAATGATCAAAGGAGTGGTGTCATCCGCAGCTGAATTGTTTTCCATTTTTAGGTGTTCAGTGCTTGAAGAAACATTTACAGCAAGTTTTATACATGTTTGCAGATACACCCATATCTCTTTCTGTTTTCCCTAGAGAAGAGCTGATAAGCATAAGTTGGAAGTGGAGATAGATGGTGTAGGGAATGACATGACGTATGACTGTGCAACTGATTAAGTTCATCAAGAATCAGCTTGCTTCTAGTGTTCCTTCTGCTTGATTCTGGTATCTTGTTACTGCCTTGTATATATTTTTATTTCTTTTGGTATGTCTAGTTTTGTTTATTGCAGGTTACTTTGAATGGTTTTGGGGTTTTTGTAGTTGTGGATGGTGATCACAATGTTTTGAGTTGCTACTCGCTTAATCTTTTTGGCCTAAAATTTGGTTTTCCATGTGATACATATTTTGGTTGCAAAGGTTTTTATGGCAACTTGTTTCAAAGTTTTCTTTTGGGTGCAACATCCTTTTGGTTTCAATTCACAGGTTTAGATTAGGATGAAATTGACTATAGCTGTCATGGTTGTTAAAACCGTTTAGGGTCTCTCAACTGACCTATGTTTCATGTACCAATTAGTTGAGATGGTTTGCAATCCACCATGGGAGTAACTCTTTCTAGGTCCCAAGAATTGTCTAGCCCGCAAGCAAACGGCTATGTGGTAAAGGCTTATAAAATCCGTTGTTGGTTGCCAGGTTACCCAAAACTGGATGGTTTTCACTTGCCATATTCTTGAAATAAAAAGTGGCTAGTCCTGAGCAAACGGCTACAGGTAAAGACACATCAAATCCGTTTTTGGCTGTAATGACTTACCCAAAAAGTCATATAGTTTTTCAAACTCACTTTTGATTAAAGTTTGGATTAGGAGTGGTTTGAAATGTTCCAATCTTCCAATGGCATTCCTTTTTTAGGACCCTATAGATGGCTAGTTTAATATTCTCTTAATTATTAAACCCAAGAGTTTAAGAGTTAATGGCTACTTGGTAAAGGCTTCATCAAATCCATTTTATTTTCTATGATTCACTCTCCTTCAGGAGTTAACACACATGGGGAAAAGTGATGAGGAATAGTTATAACTGAATTGATGAATCTTATGTTGCTGTGGAGATTTGAGGTCATTCTGCTATGGTATTTCATTGTTGTGCTGGACTTGTTTATATTTGAATATTGACAGTGACTCAAGTTCAGTTATGCTGCTGTTTTTGTTGCTGTTTCATCTCTAGTTCCACGTAAAGATATATCTAGGAAACTGGACATAACTAATTGTCAAACGTCCAGGTGTAGGGCGAGATTTTTAGGATTTATTTGTATTTATTAGTTCCTACTGGTAGGTATGTAGTTCCTACTGGTAGAGTAATTGCTACTGATAGTGTAATAGTTGCTACTAGCGGGTATGTAGTTCCTGCTGCTTATGATATTAGTCTGCCCCCCCCCCCCCATGGTAGAGTAAAGTAATTACTCCAGGATAAGTTTAGTTCGTTTAAACTATGGATAGGCATGAGAAGTAGTAGATAGACTCATGGAATCGTAATTCTAGGAGAATTAGTTTAGGGTTTCATATCTATAAATGAAACCACACGGTTTAGGTTTGAAAAATGATGATTGACCCTCAAGAAAATAGTTTTATTATTAATAGAAAAGATCCATAGAGGATCAAGTATTGTTTACTTAGTAATTCTTCTTTAGCACTCAATTATTTATTTTCCGTGAACAATAGATTGTGTTGTTAGACTCTCACAGAGTTACTTTTGATTACATTAGTACTCTATATCCTTCGCAGGTTTAAAAGATCTATCTAGGGCTGAGACCAACAACGTTAGTCGATTAGATTAGGATATTGGATTTCCCAAATGAAGCTGAGGATTTGAAGCTCTTGTGATCGAAGGACAAAACCGCGAGCACGAGAGGCTTCAAAAATCCGAGACAATCCTGGACAATCATCACAAAAACACAAAACACGAGAAAGGAAAAAGGCAAGCCTCCTCACAACAAAAAACACTTATTCATTACTACAATACTACTACTAGGATAAGCATGGGTTACCACCCACGAAGCGCCTTGTTTTTGTTAACCGAGTCACAAGCTTGACTCGACCCCGAATTCATTAGTCCTTGGGGAAGGCTTGGAGATCCGGGACAACCATATGTGGTATGTCCCCTCCAAAGTAGTGTTTAAGTCTATGACCGTTCACCTTGAAGTTTGGCCCAAAGGTTTGGGATAACTCGATGGTGCCATAAGGGTACACATGGGCAATGGTGAACGGTCCAGACCAACGGGTCTTAAGCTTGCCCGAGAAAATATTCAATAGAGAATTAAAGAGGAGGACTTGATCACCGATGTTGAAAACGCGGTTTTTGATCTTGGAGTCATGGATCATCTTGGTTTTCTCTTTATAGATCAAAGAGTTCTCATAGGCTTGATCACGATGGTCATTTTTATTCAATTCATGAGTTGAACTTTTTTCGTGTGATCGCCCTTGCGCGGGTCGAAAGGTCAAACTTTTCATGCTTCAAGGCCAAATAAGCTTTGTGCTCGAGCTCGATCGATAGATGACATGCCTTTCCGTACATGAGCTTGTAAGAAGTACACCCGATGGGTGTTTTGTAAGTGGTACGGAAGGCCCATAGTGCGTCATCTAATTTATCCGACTAAGAGGCACGGTTCTCGCCTACGGAATAACGCCCTATCACAATTTTTTACATACCTTTGCACCCCTTTCCAGCATTTTTTTAAACCACGGTTGGAGACTTCTACTTGCCACTAGTTTGTGGGTGATTCGCGGGGTAGCAAGACGATGAAGTGTACATTATGTACTTATGCATGGGACCTTTGAGAATTGGTCAGGTGCAAATTGCGTACCGCGATCACTAATGATAGCGCGGGGAGTTCCAAACCAAGCAAAGAGAGATTTTAAGAATTTGCAAACAACTCAGGCGTCGTTGGTGGGGAGCGCTTTCGCTTCAAGCCATTTTGACAAGTAATCGACGGGCACGAGTATATATTTGTTCCCTCGTGAAGACGGGAATGGCCCTATGAAATCGATGCCCCGTACGTCAAAGATTTCGCAAACTTAGATGGAATTTTGAGGCATTTCATTACGTTGCGAAATTTTTCCTTGACGTTGACAAGTGTCATATCGGGTGACCAAGTCATGGGCATCTCGGTAGATTGTGGGCCAATAAAATCTTGAGTCAAATACTTTCTTCGCGGTGTAGTTGGCACCGTATTGTCCCTCGGTGGGTCCACTATGGCAAGCTATGAGGAAATCAATAGCTTCTTGGCCCGAGACACACCTCCGGATCATTTGATCCGCACATATTTTGAACAAATAGGGGTAGTCCCAAAAGTAGTGTTTAACATCCTTGAAAAACTTGTTCTTTTGTTAGACGATCATCCCTTTTTTAACAAATGCAAAATTCCCAGAGTAGTAATTGCCAAATCGGCAAACACGGGGTACTTGACGTCACCACGAAAAAGTCACCCATTTAAGTGTTCTGAGAGAAACGTTTCATTTATCTCTTTGGGTCGAAGCACATTTTCCATAAGGATTTTCTAAATTCGAAAAAGATGACTCGGTCGCGAGTTTCTCGGCTCCTTGTTGTGTCAATTACTTTGAAATTGAAATCTTCTGAAAGGAGGAGGAAACCCACGGAGAAATCTCGCCTTGGATATTTTTTTGCAACGAGCTATTTGAGGTGGAGTGATCCGTGATACACAATGCTTTTGTTCAAGATGAGTTAAGACCAAATTTTTTGAAAGCGTACACCACGGCTAACATTTCTTTCTCCGTCGTAGTGTTATGTTAATTCTACTCGGTATTGTTTTATCTCGCTAGTGTATTGGTCTAAAGTGCCTTTATTGACGTTTCCCCAGACCACACTATGGCAAAGTTGTTGCATCGCACATTAAGCTCAAAGGGTATTGTCCCAATCAGGGGCAATCAAGATTGGAGCTTCGATAAGTTTTTCGTTACGTTTTCAAAAGCTTGAAAACATTTACGGAGAAGATGAACGGTAGTATTTGTTTTCAGAAGAGAGTCATTCGGTCGGGAATTTTGGAAAATCAATATGTGAACGTCCGGTAGAAAACGCATCTCATGACTGAGGAAAACTCCCAAACACCCTTGTATGTGGTTGGGATGACGGTAACGTAGCAATCACATCGGACTTTGGCTTTATCGACCTCAATCCCATTTTTGGAAATCTTATGGCCAAGGACAATACATTCTTTAACCATAAAATGACTCTTTTCCTAATTTAGACAAAGATTGGTGTCTTCACACCTTTTGAGCATCTTGTCCAAACGAGAGAGGTAGTTTCCGAATGAATTCCCAAAGACCGAGAAGTCATCCATAAAGACTTCCATCATTTTTTCGATCATATCATGAAAGATAGCCATCATACACCTTTGGAACGTGCCCGGTGCATTGCATAAGCCGAAAGGCATGCGACGGTAGGCGAACGTTCCATAAGGACACGTGAATGTGGTCTTTTCTTGATCATGAGGGTCGATGGGAATTTGAAAGTAACCCGAGAAACCATTGAGAAAACAATAGTATTCGTTTCCCGCTAATCTCTCGAGCATTTGGTCCATAAACGGTAGTGGAAAGTGGTCTTTACGGGTGGCTTCATTTAACTTTCGGTAGTCAATGCATACACGCCATCCCGTAACCAATCGAGTAGGAATTAACTCGTTTTCATCATTTTCAACAACGGTAAAGCCACCTTTTTTCGGTGGCAAGGTCGGGGCTCACCCTAGACTATCGAGTCGGGTAAATTAATCCGGCGTCAAGTAGCTTTCAACTCACTTTTTGATGACATGTGTGGATTTTCCGGATTCACCCGTCTTTGGTGTTGGACCGCCGGTTTGTAGTCCTCTTCCATAAGAATCTTGTGAGTACAAAATTTTGGGTTAATACCCTTAATGTCAGAGAGTTTCCAAGCGATGGCTCGCTTGTGTGACTTCAAAACCTTTATGAGAGCGGCTTTTTCCTCGACACTCAAGTCTTTAGCAATTATGACGGGCAACTTGTCGTACCTCAAAAATGGTAATCTAGATGAGGAGGTAAGTCCTTGAGTTCGACCTTGGGAGGTTCATCAATTGAAGATTTGTTATTTTTAGCTTCACAAACTTTAAGTTCTTTTCGAATTTCAGGCAAATAATTTCCTTGAGTGGGAGGGGGTAATGATGGATCATCATTGAGAAATGCTTCAAGAAGAAGAATGTCCCCCTCTGAGTCGTAATAAGAGTGATCAACTTCTGGTGAAGTTGGATCATCTTCAAGAGCGAGGAAAGCGTCGACTCCCTCGAGAAGAAAATCAATATCCCCGAAGGGAGTGAGGGTCAGAGAAGAGGTAGAAATGATCGGGTCATAATAAGGAGTGAGATTGCCACTCGCGATCACATCGGAGAAACTGAGAACTTCTTGAGAATACTCATCACAAGCCATATCAATGACATCGATTCGGTTAACCGAATTATCATCATAATTAGAGGAGTATCTCGAAGTTTGATCAAGATTGAATGTTACGGCTTCTTTTCCAATACGAAGACTTAATTCTCCTTCGTAAACATCAATCAGGCATGTCCGGTCTTTAAGAAGGATCTCTCGAGAATTAGGGGAACTTAGGGATCGGCATCAATGTCTACGACTACAAAGTCGGCCGGGAATTGGAACTTTCCTACTTTTACGTAGACATCTTCGGCGATACCGATCGGTTGGAAGTTCGAACGGTCCGCAAGTTCAAGAGTCATACAAGTAGGAGTGAGCTCTGGAAGAGAAAGTTTTTTCCACACGGATAATGGCATGAGATTAATGCTAGCGCCAAGATCAGCCAAGGCTAAGCACTCATCCATTCCGGGAAAATCATACGGTATGAGAAATTTGCCGGGGTCTCCAAGTTTTTTGGGTAACTTTTTCAGGAGAACCGCCGAGCAATTCTCATTCAACAGAGTTCTTGCCAATTCAAACAATTTTTCTTTGTTGCTAATCAAACTCTTAAGTGTCGAAGCAAATTTAGGCATGAGAATTAAAGCATCCGCGAAGCTAATGTCGAAATGCAAATCTTGAAAGATTTGGTAAAATTTCTCAATTTGATTGTTAGCTTTTTCGTAGATCTTTTGGTCATTAAGTCTAGACGAATATGGAATTGATGGTTTCGGGTTAGGCTTCGGAGCACTAACGGGAGCAACAACGGGCTTAGAATTTGGTACTTAAGGTTGAACTTGGACAACCGAAGGTTAGACGTCTTCGATACTTCTGTTATTAGTAGGAGGTACCGTGTCCTTTGTAACCTTGGTTTCATGTTCCACTACTTTAGGAGGAGAAGAATAAGTAGTAGGAATCGTGGGTCCTTGATAAGCAACACCGCTTCGGGTGGTAATACCCTTCAAGTCTTCCTTCGGGTTAGTAATGGTATTACTAGGGAGTGTCCCTAAACCCGAAGTAGAAACGGTATTGGAATTCACGAACTTGGTAAGCATGTCCTTTAAATTGGTCATTTGATTTTGCAAGTTTTGATTTTGATTTTGCATATTTCTCATAACCGCATCATTAGCTTTGATGTAGTTTTGAAAGTCATCCTTTGACATACCTTGTGTTTTAGGAGCGGGAGCTTGGTAAGGCAGAGCTTGGTGAACTGGGGTTGATTAATCGGAGGTCGATAAATTTGGCCTTGGTTGTAATTATTCCCCTGGTTTTGATTGTAACGGTTTTGATTATTTCCTTGGTTTTGTTTGAAACGGGAGATATAACGAGGATGGTTTTTTGATTGATTTACCAATCTGGGGTCGGTAACCGGTATTTCCTGGTTGAATTTACCACGGCGAACTTGAGTGACATATTTTTGAATTTGTCACGATAACATTGCCTCGGTGGCAGTGGACAATTTCGTAGAATGAGCATCCTCCGCTAGTTTACACAATTTTCTCGACGCTTTTTACGGTCGCGGGAGGCTTGGATTGGTTTTCTTATCTGGTGAAGTAAGGCTTTCACCATATCTTTAAGTTCGAAAACATCGGAGAAATACCAGGGGTAGAATTGCTCGTACTCACTTTGGCAACAACTGGTTTGTTTCATGAATTACGAACTTTGTATTTGCTCTTAATGATTCTTAGGCAATCTGAGATTTTATCCATAAAATTACCCAACTGCGCAGAATTCAACGAATCTTTGATCTTAGAGTTCAAGGCATTATAGAATGTATTGTAGTTTTTATGTAATTCGAAAATCACATGATGTGGACATTGCCGAAGAAGATCCGTTGATTCGGTCCCTATGGCCTCATAAAAAGTTTCATCCAAATCGTTGTTGAATCTCGTTGTTTTCATTTCGAAGTTTGGTGTCTTGGAGGGAGGGAAAAAAAATTTGTGTATTGAATTTCGAACAGAGATATCTATGTAAGAATCGATTGAGGGGGTTCTTTTTCAAGCCAAATCCGGGCGGCCCCCTCGAGGGAAAATGGGAAAAGCATAAGCTTAACCGACGTACTCGGGACGTTCGGGAACTTCATCATAGAAGTGATCTTGTTGAAATATCAAATGTGAGCATGCAGGTCTTCTTTGTCATGTCCAAAAAATTATTTATTTTGAACAAGAGTAAGCAAACCATGCTTAAGCTCAAAGTTGTCCGCGGTGATCTCGGGAACAACGATTGCATCCTCGTAACCCTCGGTGGGTGCTTCGAGCAATTGCGCCATAGTACGATTATCGGCCATCTAACTAGGGAGAGCTAGGATATCATTGGTTCCACAAGATCAAATGGTTCAACAAAAGTCGGTGGGACTTGTTGTTGTTGATTGTTAGAATTACGGGATTAAGAACGAGTGCGCATGCACTAAAATATAAAAAGAAAATTTATACTATTTTTTTTTGGTTTTTCAATAATGAATTCACAATTTATTTTAATAACGGATAATGAGATAAGACACTTAAACCTAATAATCAACAAGCTTCTTGGTAGCTCTTTAAAGAGAAAAACACACAAAGGAGCGGAGGAGAAAAAAAGCGCGAAGCTATTAAAAACCTTTCTCCTTTAGGGTCGTAGTTCGTTGGAACGACCCTCCTTATACCCCTCTTATAGTTTGTTTAACTTTCAAAGGTGAACCGTACCTCGCAAGTGACACAAAAGGTAAGTTTTTGATCTTTTGTTCGGGAACTTATTATGATAATGCTCCAATTGAGAACATTATATTGATGATGATATGTGCTTAATTACACATACCATTTTCCACTATAAACGGACTTAAATGACTAAAAACATACCAAAAATACATTGTATTTGTATGTTTGCATTTGTATTGTGCAGGAAACGGATATTCAAGAAAGGAGCAAAGAAAGCCAAAACAAACAAAATCCAAGCACGAAGGAAAGGCACCAAGTCAATATCGAAGTCTAAAGTTCATCCGCAATGAAGAAAATAAACTTTTGGGGGGGCCAAAACTGCCAAAACCTCAAAGTTGTATTGCAAAAGAAAGACAAGGGTTAAATTGCAAAGAAGGTAGAGATTGCATTTAAGTTATATAACTTAAGGGGACCATTTCTGCCTACTCCCCAAAAAGTCTTCTTTCCCGCCCAACAAACCCAGGTACAACTGGTATGTCGCCCCATACCTTCTCCACTGCAAAACCACTTCTCTCCCTAGCCAAAATCATTTCATCCACCCTACTACCTCCCCTAGTTGTATAAATGCCATGTTGGCAATCCCTCTCCTTTCCCAAAGCATTTTCGATGGCTGAGATTGTCTCCAAAGAAGCTCAAAAGAAATCAAAGGCTGGGATTTGCTTTAGACTCTCCTCACACAACAAGCACACTTGTTTTTATCTCTACAAAGAAGCACAAGCTGCAAGTCCAAGACTTCGGCTATAAATAGAGCTTTTGTAAGCCTTTGAGGCATGTTAGTAACTAGTTAGCTTTTAATTAATTTCAGTTTTTAATCTTAGCTTAATTCTTAAGTCATTTACAGCTTTTACTTTCAGCTTTGTAACACTTTCAAGTTTTAATGCAAATTTGAGTTTTTAAGTCGATTTACAATACCAGTGTTAAGTTTCTTAATCATATTGTTGTGTGTTCAAAAAGCTCTCACCAAAGCTTACTTATAAGCTGTTTTCATTAAAGTAACCATAAAAAGTTAAGTAGTTAAGAGAAAATCACAAAAATCACTCTCAAATATACCACAGCTTATGTTATGGATGATAAGCCAGTTCTGGATGGGCTTATGGACTCTCACTAGCTTGTTTTATACAAGCTAGAGCTTGTAGATTCCTTGATTGACCCTGTTTTGAGCAAGGGTTTTTGTAAGTCTCTCTCTTTTCTTACATTTCTTATTTGCTGTTCTTAGTTAGTACTGTCAGTTCATTTGATACAACTGTTGGTTTTAAGATAATACTGCTAGACTGATTCATGCTTATTTAAGTGCTTTTTATTGATTGAAATTTGCTTATAAGTGTTTTACTTTGTTATTTGATGATCTGTTTTTAATCAGTTTGAAATAAAAATGATTTTTGGAAATGTTAAAGGCTGTTTTGAACTAGCAGTATTAACTCCAAGTTAGTACTGCTAGTTGATTTTAGGAACAGTACTAACTCAACACTAGCAGTACTAACTCTAAGTTAATACTGGTAGTTAGTTCAGTTAATACTGGTGGTTCATTTTAGCTTATCAGCTTATTAATTCAGCTTGTTTCAGATTTCCTTAGCTTTTTAGAGTAGATTAAACCATTTCCTTTGCTGTGTGCTTATTTTAGCTTATTTTCCCTTTTAAATTATTCTCAAATAGCTTATCAGATTTAGCTTGCTAGCTCATTTATCATATTAAGTTTATTCTAGTTGCTTATTCTTATTACTAAGTGCTTATTAAGGTTAGGTGAACTCCTGTTTTTGCTTATTTGCTTATTTCTTGCTTCATCAAAGCTAACAGTACTAACCTTAAGCTACCAGTACTAACTCCTAACTAGCAGTATTAACTTCAAGTTAATACTGTTAGTTAATACTGTTAGTACTGTTGTTAGTACTGTTGTGTTTATCTTGATAATTTAGCTTAATTGCTTTTTGTATTTGCTTATTTAGAGTTAGTTTAGCCTATTTGATTTGTCTTAAGTTTATTTGAGCTTATTTGTGCTTTAGTGTAAAAGTTTTAAGTGTTTTTGCCATTCCTAGCTTTTATTCTTGTTCCAGCTTATTCTCTTTGCTGTTTTTATGTGCTTTTGCTTATTTTTATCAGTTTCTGTGCCCAATCATTCCTTGTGACATTCAAACACAAATCATCAATCGTCTTTCGATTTTCCATCTCTAGCCTCGTTGGGACATAACGACCCGGGAACACTCTATACTGCTTCCGGTTTTCTTGATCTCGCGGATTCTGATCCTTTGTTGTATTTATATTATATATAGATAGATTTTAAGGAGTAAGTTTTGGCGAGTCACCCTCTACTGACCGTAGAGCGGACAGACCCGAGGTTTGTTTACCACCTCAGAAGAGGTTATGTATTGCTCTAAGTCTGAGATATGAGGTCGGTGAGAGTTCATCTGCACTCACTGCTAGACCTACTGGAGGTTTTAAGGCAGATTATGGTTTTGTTACCACTTTGGATGATGAGAGTAGACGTGACCCAGGGAGAGATGTTGGTTATGGGATTATAGACACTTGGGACGAGATGCTTGTGGACATGCTGATGTGAGTTTTATATACCTAAAATATATCACAATATAATATAATCCTAAGAGCAATTAAGAAAATTTCCTAAGGAAAATTCACTCTCAAAAATATATATAATATAATATACAATACGTATATTTAA
>BQNB010002012.1:100000-128057 GCA_026074375.1 Tanacetum coccineum | reverse complement strand
ATTGTAAACGTGGTGTTTGGATAGAGATAGGAATTTACGAGGTATGGTTTGGGAGTGTATGGCATTGTGTTTTAGAAGTGATCATCTGATTATTGATAGGTTTCATTTTCGTATTTGATGTGGTTGTTTATGCTTAAAGGCTTAGTTATTTGTTATAGTTGATGATACTCAATGTTATAGTTACAAGTTCTTTAAAGAGATATTAAAAACTTGGTCGCATATGTAAATGGTTGATATACAGAAATTCTGTCCCGTTTGTCGAGGGTTGTAAACATGGCATTTGCATAGATAGTAATTTATGACGTGTAGTATGCATTTGGTTAGTATGGTATTTTGAATATGCGTTTGGTTAGTATGCGTTTGAATTTGGATATTAAAGTTGTGAATATGATTATGCGAATATGTTAGTCATTAATTCTAAATTTGTGAATATGCGTTTGAATATGGAATATGATTATGCGAAACCATAAATTTTGAGCAGTATGCAACATATTGATACTCTGTTTGATAGTTTACTAATCTCTGACTACCCATCCCATCTATTGTTAGTGCCAATTATTTTTGTTAATTTTGTCATATGTTTGTAAGAAAATCTTTTGAGACCATTTTCATGAATTTAAAAGCTCTATTGTGAACTACCTAAGATAGTACACTAACAATATGTTTTATTAGAGCACCAATTTATTATGTTCACCATTATACTATTATACCAATACTATAATGTACAACATTAAATTGCAAAGTCTGTGGTGCACAAATCATTTACCTTCATGGTATTTTGCAAAATGAATTCTTTCTTTTTGACCTTGTGTACAGATGAATATTTTAGGAGATGAATATTTTAGCAAAAGACAAGATTGAATGTATAGATGGTATGTTGTTATCATACAAAATTTATGAATATGCATTTGAAAAATCCAGATAAATAAACAAGTAAAGAATAATGATCTAAATTCTAATCCTCTTTGATTAGAGTCATATATGGCAATGGGCAGTTTGGTTGCCCATTTAAAGTGATTATTAGCTTCAGCTATTTGACCAAAATATGATTTGGATCTTGTTTTGATAACTTATTCTCATATGATAATAGCAAATTCAGGTTAATGTATACTGAATATGACATACATTATTTTAGTTAGCCTTTTGAGTCCGGGTGCTGCAATCACTTTACATTGTGATACGGAGTCTGTTATTTGAGTACTTATGGTAGTAAAAGTACTTATGGTAAAAGTAAGCAGATTCGGGTTATAAGAAAGCTGATTATTCACATATATGTAATAGTTAGCTTTAGTGAGGAGTTGCAGTAATCTATTTTTAATAGCCTACATCATACCTCCCCCTAAATATATGCAGATGTAGATCTAAATCTCATTAAAACGGCAATATATTAATATTAAATTATTTTAGTTCAACATATTACACTGATAGGATTATATGTTCAATAGTTGTTGTCACATTAGTAATATTGCTTCCTAAGCGTAAATCACAGTCACCGCGCATGATCTGAATTAACCATAATACATTTGGTTGTGATTCTACCCGAAGAGGCTATTCTAGGTGGCCCTGTTTACATGAGGTGGATTGATCATTGGAGGCGTCGTCATTCGGATAAAGACGGCAATTTTCACACTCGAGAAAACGAAACACTCTATGTAAGTAAAGTTTTTCCTAACACTTGCTGTACTCCTCCTGTGTCTTGAACGTATTAATGGAGAGCCTAAGTTACCAATCACACCTTAATGCATCATTAGTGGTGTTTTTGGTAATGGGTTGAAACTTTTACCAAATACCCTTGATGCTTGCAACATGGTGTGTTTGGTACTTTGCTCTAATTATATTATGCTGCTTGTTATACAACATCGCACTCTGGTTTATAGATAAAGGTGTGTTCTTGATCCGAAACCTAGCGAAAGATCTTACTTGGGAATGAAATTAAGATTCTTTCATATTCTTGAATTTCACACAGGAATAGGAGTTTAAAACCATAATGGTCGAAATGGATTATTAATCTTAAAAATGATTGTAATTACAATCTGTAATCTTTCTTCTCCCTAGCTTCTTGCTAGGGATCTATCTATGATCATAATTAAGCTACTAAAAAAACTAGTCTAAATGGTTAGCAAACCATTTAGCTAAAATATGCCCCTAACTATCTGGTTTTCAGGCCTTGCTAGTTGCATCATGTTTAGTTAAATTTTTGTGTTTGATTAGAAATCCAACTGGATCGAAACTAATGAGGTCATATAATAATTCTGAGGTAAATGTCTTACATTTCTTGAAATTAAATATTGAAAATTGATATAATTTTTACGTGGAAACACCCTTCGGTCATTGTTATATTAACTTTTGTTTTTTTGACCTACACAGGCAGAAATGAAGGCAATCCAAGATGCAATCACCGCTGGAACCATCCCGCCCAAGACGGATAGAGAAATCTTGGCTGAAGTCACTCGGAGCATAAATCGTGCGCATATAGTGGGTGTTGGCAGGAACTTAGTGGGTACGGGCAATTTGGATTCTGGGAGGTCACAACCGGACCCAGGTTATTGTACCCGGGAGCAATTAGAAGACTTGAAGAGGCAACATGCTTTGGAAAAACAGGAGCAAAGAAAAGCATTTGAAAGTCAACAAAACGCGTTGAAGATATTTGTGGATTTCTTTAACCGTCAACAAGGTACTTCTTCTTCACAATTTTAGATTCTCGATTTATACACTCCTCAAGTGTTTCTCGGTTCTATCTCTACTCCGGCGGCCCTAGCTCTACTTCTCCCTCTCCTAGTTCTACTCCTCTCGAGTGGTAATTGTTACACCCCGACCTTTGATCCCGAAACTAGCCAAAGTGGTGAACAAGATGATAATGGCAGTGACGATGGTAATCGTAAGTACGATGTCGATACTTATGATGACGAGTAGGGATTATGTAGGTTATTAGCATTTGTATTAACATTTCTCCTTTTGTTATTTGAATTATCAGATTACTCTATGTATTAGCTTAATTGTATCGTTTTAAACGAATACTATGAATAAATTTGGTTGTTTATGAACGAATGGACGAATGCATTTTGTATTATAGTTTTTTGGGTGATTTCCATGTTTTCCAGAAAAAATCTGGATTAGTAGCATTTAGCTGCTGTTTTTTATAACAGGCACCTTTAGTGACGCCAAAAAACGTAGCTAAATCTGCATTTGTCGTCACAAAGAAGTGGCAGCAACCAATGCTGCGAGGCGGTTTTAGCGACGATGCCGTCGTAGCCAAGGTGTTTCCCACCAGTTTTAAATATTTTTTTAATATATTATTTATTTTTATTTAATTAAAAAATAATCCAAACAATTAAATTACAGAAATTAAATTAGCGACGACTTGAGTCGTCGCTGAAGTGCAATGCCTCGTCAGCCATTATTTTTGTGTTGCTTTTTTTAGTGGGCCCCACGTCGTCACTAAAAGTTACCCCCTTGTTGTCACTAAGACTTTCTGCGATGAACCTTCTGAGACAACCATTTGGCTATGACACATTGTCGCAAAAAGGTTCTGCGACGACATTTTACCACCTTTTGCTATGACAAAGGTCTTAGCTAAAAGTTTCCAATGTTGTAATTCCCTTTTTTGTGTTTTATTAAGCTCGATATCCCAACAAGGTCTTATCCCAACAAAAACATGTTCTTGGCCTCCCGTATATGGCTGCATATTATTGGGTGCAACCGGTAGATTAATCTACAATTTCTTAAAAGTGGTTGGCAGGCATGGTCGTGTTGGCGCCCGAACAATGTCATCTTCATCTTCCAACCAAATGCGTCTTTAACGCAAGCATAACACCGTTACACATCAACGAATAGTATTATGCATTAGTTTCAATCAAGGTAAAATACACAGAACTGCTATTTCTTGTTAATAATAGTCCCAAATCAAGGCCCACACAACTAAATACTAATGCACTTCTTTACTGACCAAAAACACTGGGTATCATGTGCTTGCCCTACCATTCTAGTTTAATAATCAAATCAAGCTACGTTACACTTCATTTGGCACAAATTTGAATAAGAATTTGATGTTTCAGTTTCACCACCAATTAACAAAATGGACGGTGTGGTAACATGCAAAAATGGTGCCATGTTATTGTAAAGCATTAGATCTAGCGACAAAAGTATAGCTTATTTCATGGACAACAACATAAACAATATATGGGTGAACATTAGTACCTCCGTGGCATCACGTCGAAGAGCTAGCATTCCAGCTTCTATACAAACAGCTTTATTAATATCATATGTAGACCGAGCCAACTCTTCAAAGTTAACATCTAGATGAACATCCATTTTCCTGGAATGGGTCTACAATCAAGAGGTTTGACAAAATTGAACTCAACAAACATGTAATTAAAAATCAAACTCCAAATTATTAGAACTTTTGTGTAGAAATCCTTTAGTCCAAATAGATACAAATTACTCAAAATGTCTAAACTAATTACAAACACATAAAATGAACTCAAACTGAAAATTTAAATGCTCACCTCCTCATTGTTATCAATCTGAGCAATTCGCGCTCGAGCTAACACCTTTCGGAATGCATAACAACCGATTATTAGTCTTGACAAAGTTAGAAATGGCTTAAGAGAAACATGGAGGAACAATTTGCATATTTAGTTACTTGATGAATCGGCCGTTTAAAACTCGAAAAAGCTTACATACGGTCGTAGACATCTAGTGAGGCTCAGATTGATCAATAATCAAAAAAACTGAAAACATCCGGCATGGCTACAAACGTGGTAGTTTGCCTCGCCAAAACACGGACATTTACGGCTTTAAGCGAACCTGTTCAAATTCATCACAACCTCTTTCATTCATAGTTACACTTTATAGTAACCACATCAGTATAAAAAACATGGGGAAACCAAGCATCAGCAGACAAGCTACCCTTAGTATTCCTATCAAAGTATATGTTTCCCGAACCTTACTTTACAACGGGTAAACGTTAGGCTCAGAATTGCGAGTGCGGGACAAAAAAAAGGTATGCGACCCGCCATGGCTGCAAGCACGACGACGTGCTGCCCCGCCAAGATACGGGTCGATCTCACCCACCACTATCTATCAACCACAAACGCAATAGTGTCTTCATCACCCCCAATGGATACATCAAGTTGGAAAACAATGTATACTCACACAACACTAACCAAGCATTAACGAAGCATCAACAAAGGGTGTCCAACCCACCGTGGCTGCAAACACCACTCTCATGGTGCTGACCCGCCAACAAACAACACAATTCTAAGAGTACATTTATACACCTAACATGGCTGCAAACCCGACCGGTTGCCCCGCCATCTAAATCCACATAAAGTAGTGGAAAATATACATGCTTTAACCAAAATCCATAGAAATTAGACCTTAAATACCACCTTGTCAAATAAAAAGAACATAACAGTTTCAATAACCATTTTAATGACCAAAAAAATTAAGTAACCTCTTTTATAAACCATAAAAATCATAAACCAATTCAATTAACCCTAAAAATCTAACCACAAAGAATCATAAACCAATTCGGCTAACCCTAAAAAACATCAACTCAACTCATAATTTTTTATAAAAATACCTTGTTCATTCGAAGCATATTAAGCCAAAAAAATAGTCACCAAAAGTAGCAGCAACCAAATACCAATCAATATCCTACCACTGAAACCATCACCATCAAAGAAACCCCCATTGCCTCAGCTTCGAACCCCATTAAATTCCAACATAACAAAACCCAAATTCGAATACCTAAATTATCATAAAAAAATTGAAGAGAGAGAGAAGTAGATACAAATTTTGCTTCTGATCTAGGTGTGCTATACGATGGTATAAATTTTGCAATCGACACGTATTCCCCACATGAAAACAGATAAAGATAACCAGATCGGATGGAGGAAGGTGGATGGATCGGGTGGTTTTATGTGATGTGGAGGTGGTTGGAGTCGAATGTGAGTAGAGGTGGGTGGATGAGTGATTATATGTGAGGCGAAGGTGGGAGGATCTTAGGTTGGACCAGGTCGGACATCAGGTTGGACCGGCAAAACGGGTCGGTGCGCCCACCTTTTGTATAGTTTATATAATAAAACCACTCAAAAAATAAGTAAGAATGTCTTGCGTAACTTTGCATAACGGGCATCGAATGTCATCTTCTGGTATTATCACTGATAGTTCCCATGTCTTCATTTTATTCTAGGTCTTTAGCCGTTCACCCATAAGAAGTCAACAAGGAAAGCATGCCTTAGGATACATTGAGAATACAACACTAATTAAGTAATACCACACAACTCGCTCACTTCTTGGCCTAAGAGATTGTCAAACGATACGAGTAGAATAACATAAATCTATCATTTACGTCCTTCCAATATGGTTCATCAGGATCATTATTGAGTTGTAACAGCCTTATCTCATTAAAAAGATTATACATATGTCTCTATTTATTCGGTCATATCCAATACTCCATACATTGTCTTGTACTAAATACCTAACTTAAGCATTAGTGTCAAAACCCGCTCTATAAATATCACGGTGTATGTTGCAAATTATGTTAAAGGAAAAATTGCACCATTTATCAAACCAAGCTGATCGAAGCACTCTCACCATTACCAATTATATATAAAAAATGACTTACCTCATTACGAATTTGCCTAATTTTCTTCCATCCAAGCAAAAATCCGTTTCAACTGGGGCTTTCCAAGAATTGCGATCACAAAGACGATATGTATGAGTTCATTTTACCCACAACGATTTTCTTTGGGTAAGGATACTCCAAATATGACTCGTAACAAACACAACATTCCATACCTCCTTCGCCATCTGGATGACACACGACTTTCTTTTTGCCTCTTTTCATTGGCACCATAAAAAACCTCTCATCAAACCCTTATTATCCTTTATTATATATCCAAGAAGAATGAACATGTATAGAGGATTAGAGGACCAAAACACTTGCATAGATAAAGATGAGTTATATCATTCTTGCAAACGACAAAGGTTTAATTTTCCAATCCGATATCATATTCTTTACTTTTTCAACAAGAACTCGAGAATCCCATATGTTAGAATATAATCATAATTCTTAGTGGGTTAGAGTGTATTTAGTCTATGTATAGGGATTTAATTGTACTTAGTTAAATAGAGTTAGGGTTAGAATTAAACTAGGACTGCTTGGTGTGCAAGTCAAGCAAGGATTCTATGAAATTCTAATTACATAGGGATTGTACCCCCTCATCTCTATAAATAGAGGTGAGGGGGATGCGAGTAGGGACATTCTTCCTTACTTATTCATTAATTAAGATAATGTAACGTTTTGGGTCACGTGTGTGTTTCCTTTGAGTCCATATTCCGCACTAACATTCAAGGTTTGTTGGTAATTTATCTAACAAGTGGTACCAAGAGCCAAGGTTATGTTGGTTTCTTGAAGCTAGGTCGAATCAAAGGTGTACAATCCCAATAAGTAGTATCTTATCTTTTTTATTCGTTTATTTCTGCGCAGCGTGGTAGATTTGACGTGGCGGTTTCGTTAACCGTTGGATCCTTGTGAAATTCAAATTGTAGGTCGAAGACACATAAATCTATAATCTCACCGGATGGATCTTCAATTGGAGGTCTGTAGAGAGAGATGAAGGTGGTTGAAGTTGCTAGTCCAGAATCTACAAGTTTTATTCAAAGTAGATTTCGATCA
Source organism: Tanacetum coccineum (assembly GCA_026074375.1). Classification (NCBI taxonomy): domain Eukaryota; kingdom Viridiplantae; phylum Streptophyta; class Magnoliopsida; order Asterales; family Asteraceae; genus Tanacetum; species Tanacetum coccineum. Next base: position 120,373 of record BQNB010002012.1, on the reverse strand, counting down.
AGGGTTTGAAGACTTAAGATTGTTGGGTTTTTTGCAAGAATCTTAGGTTTCTCAAGGTTGGTATTGCAAATGTTTAATACAACAAGGTTCAAGTTTCAAAATGTAACACCCCTAAATAGGGTCGTAGCGAAATATGGGACTGAGAGTGTTACTTCATAGATCAATAGCACAAGATATGAGAACGACCTCTAAATGAGTCTTTTAAAAATGATACATTGGATTTAATAAACTTGTTTGTTACAAAAGCTCAAGGCTTAACATGTTCACTTGTAAAAGTAAAGATTTTAAAACATAACAAATATTCCCAAAATGTAATGCTTCTAAATCTTTATGCAATGACATCCACAATAACGACCACCAATGTATCCTTGTCTTGTACTTTATTGACTTGAGAAAAACATGCTTTAAAACGTCAACATAAAGTTGGTGAATTCACAGATTTAAGTTATGTATAAAGTAGGACTGCAAGATTTCCAAGTGTATGATAAGTAACAGATACAATATCACAAAAGTAATTACGAAATGCACTAAGCTCATGACACTAAAGCTACAACATATATGTATGCAAATTAATGCAAATAATGTGCCTGTGTGGATGTTCAACCCGCAACATCCAAATTGTTCTGACATGGTATACATTCCTCGTTTTGGTACCTCCGAAACTAGTGAGCGCTACTCACCGAACGGGGATGTCAATCCCAAATAGATCTATTCATAACATTTACGCTTATAATCTAGTAATTAACAGTTCATGATTCATGGGCAATAGTGGGTTATAGCTACTTAGACAAACTCGTAATTTGTTAAAAGTGTACTTGCGTCCAATTGTAAAACAATGCATGTTTCACACCCCAAAGTTGTAAATCAATGTAATTGTATAAAAACGGGGCTATGAACTCACCTTAAGTGAATGGTTTGATTATCTAAATCAAACAAGTAAATCGTCTCGGGAAATCCGAATGCAACCTAATTAATTATAGGCCGTATGAGTATAATGTATTTTATATAAATACAACATCACCAGTTATATAGTTACACCACCACCTAATAGTTTTAGTTTAACTTAAAAAGTCAAAATGGTATTTAAATCGTATTTGTTAAATAAATGTCTACGTATTTGAATCTGTAATATAAAGCATTATCTTTGTCCAACAATTGATTATTTGTTAATAATATATGATTTAATATTTTTATTGATTATATAATGATATTATGTAATTAATTTAATTGTTTTTATAAAAATAGTGCATAAGTATAAAAATAGTGCATAAGGTTTTATAAACCTTATATCTTTATCGTTTTAACTCCGTTTTACATGTTATTTATACCCATGGATTCGTATTAAGAAATTTTATCAAAATATTATATTTATAATATTTTAGCTACTTATGAACAGTAATTTTACAGGTTATGTAAAATATATAAAATTACTTTTATGTATTTAATTATATAAAACTTGCAAAAAGCAAAGCATAACTCGTTCATTTTAATTCTGTTTCGCTTGTTCTTTATATGTATGGATTCATGACGAGATAAACTATGTAAATAACATACTTACTGAATTTATAAAAATATGTGTCAACTCAGAACAGTCAAAACAGTTTATAAAAATATTTTTATAAACTTAAATTTTGAAAAACTCGTAACTTATTCGTTTTAATTCCGTTTTTTGAGTTTCTTATATGCTTGGAATCCTCATGACAAGTACTAACATTATAAAATATTCCCATTATTTTACAAGACCTAAAACAGTAAGGGTTTTATAAAATAACTTTTATAAAAATACTTTTATATATTTAATTATCGTAAACTTGTAAATGTCATAACTTTTTTGTTATAGCTCGGTTTTTCGAGTTCTTTATATGCTTATGATCCTTATAATATGTACTATTTTCATAAAATGTTTCCAAAATTTATAAAAATTTGGATCTTAACAGTAGGTATAAAACAGTGGGCTTTTATATAATTTATAAATTAGTTTTTATAAATCTATTACTTGAGAAATTTTGTACAAGTCCTTTACCATACCTTATGCCTTATGTCTTACATATTTTGGATCCTCTAAATTTTCCATAGTGATTGTCCAAGTGAATTCCTCATGATCTTTTATTTATAAACTTTTATAAACAAACTTTTAACAAATTATTTTATAAACTAAACATATAAATTAATTAACACTTATATAAAGCGTGTTCTTCCATTTTAAACATTATTTCACCATACATATATATAAATTCGAATCTCATATATTCTTGTAATATTTCAAAAATCATAAAAACAAACCTAGGTGGTGACTAACATAATAACTAATATGTAAAACATGTAATGAAATACTTGAAAAGATTAAGGTTTAAGAAAACCTTATGAGTGTGTAGGATGAAGAAGAACACAAGATTAAACCATACTTAACCAACCCAATTTAGAAACCCTAATCAAGAACCCTAGCTTTGTTCTTGATTAACCCTTCCTAGAATAATTACCCAAGCTTCCGATACTCTTCCAACACCTTAGATGTAACTACCAAGAACACTAGTATGCTTGAACCTTGCTAAAATCAAAAGTTATATGAAACCCTAATTGGTGAAAGTTGGCCATGACTTAGAGGGAGTATAGAGAGAGTTTTTATTTAGTTTGATAGTTGTTAAGTGTGTGTGTATTATGAGTTCTAGGGATTGTGTTATATAGGAGAGGTAATGAAGTAAACCATGGATGAGTAGTGGTTTAGGGTATAAGGGAAAAGAGCTCTCCTCCTCCCTATACATATACATGTCCAATATGGGTGGGAGGGTACTAGTGACAAGCCAATTACTAAAAATATGTGTTTAGGGTACATCTTGTGTAAGTTATAACTATAAAAGGTGGAACTTAGTGGGGATTTTATGATTTATTTCTTGTGTTCACTCCTTGTATCTGGCCATAGGTGGGTTAAGAGTAGGAAATGAGTTAATTTTTATGTATTGGGTATAAAAGTGGGTAATTGTTTAAGTATAGATGGGTATTGGTGCTTCCAAGTATGCCTAAAAGTATTTTATCGCGAAACGTAGACGCTTAACGTAACCAATAAAAATAAAATATAAAAAGTTATAAATTATACTCATAATATTTATATAACACTTGCTTGACGTAAACTTTAACTTGTTTGGTGTTCGTTTACGTTGAATGATGATTTTTAGTTTACGCGATTTAACTATACGATAAAAATTAAAAGTGAACGCGTAAAACCCTAAAAATAAATAATGACAATAATTGAGACCGGAAATGACCTGAAATAACGGATTGTTACAGTCTTACCCCCTTAAAGGAGCCTTGTCCGCAAGGCTCAAGATGCGGCACTTGTCAAGGGTGTGGTTTTTGTGAAGAGATGCGGATATTTCTTTCGGAATTGATCTTCACGTTCCCATGTGAAATCAGGACCTCTCCTGGAGTTCCATTGAACCTTGATGATGGGGATATGGCTCTGCTTTAACAGCTTGACTTCTTGATCCATAATTTTCACTGGTTCTTCAACGAAGTAGAGTTTATCATCAATGTGTATTTCACCTAACGGAATTACCAACGGCTCGTCGGATAAACACTTCTTTAGATTGGATACATGAAACATGCTATGAACCCTGCTTAACTGTTGAGGAAGTTTGAGTCTATAAGCAATGGTTCCCACTTTGGCTAACACCTTGAATGGTCTAATATATCTCGGGTTCAACTTCTGGTGATCACAAGCGACTTGAATTCTTTACTTGATTTGAATAATCTTCTCGGTTGTCTCATGAATAATTTCTGGACCGGTGAGCTGAGCGTCTCCGACCTCGGCCTAACAAACAGGCGATCTACACTTTCGACCATAAAGTGACTCAAAATGGAGAAGCTTTGATGCTAGCATGATAACTATTAGTGTATGAAAATTCGATCAGTGGTAAGTGTCTTTCCCAACCATTCCCAAAGTCTATCACGCAAGCGCGCAACATATCTTCTAGTGTCTGAATGGTTTTTTCACTTTATTTGTCGGTCTTCGGATGGTATGCCGTACTCATATCCAACCGAGTACCCAAATCCTTCTAAAACGACCTCCAGAAATTTGACGTAAATCTACCGTCACGATCACAAATGATTGAGACTGGTATTCCATGTCTCGTGACTACTTCCTTCAAGTACAGTCTTGCTAGTTTGTCCGTAGGATCATTTTCCCTCATCGGTAAAAAGTGTGCAGACTTGGTAAGTTGGTCCATAATTACCCATATGGTGTCATATCCACTTGGCTTCATTGGGAGCTTGGTGACAAAATCCATAGTGATATTGTCCCACTTCCTTTGAGGAATCTCTGGTTGCACCAACATACCAAATGGGTTTTGGTGTTCATCTTTGACTTTTAAACACGTTAAACACTTGCTAACATAGGTGGAAATGTCGGCTTTCATGTTAGGCCACCAGTATAATTGCTTCATGTCTTGGTACATTTTATCGAAACCCAGATGAACAAAATATTTTGACTTGTGAGACTCATGCAAAATCAGAGTCCTTAGATCACCATAGCACGACAACCAACTTCCGTTATTCAAACATAGTGTTCCGTCCGCACGCGGTTCCAACTTCTCCATCCTGGGTTTTTCTGGTTCCCTTGAATTTTCAACCAGCATACCTCCCACATCTTCAGACTTGAGGTTTTCTGGTTTTCTTGCCTTAGTTTGAGCCTCCAAAATCTGCTTGGGAAGATCCAAACCAATAGTCATAACTAAGGCTCGAAGCCGTAGTGGCTTAATTCGTTCTTTCCTGCTTAATGCGTCAGCCACTACATTTGCTTTCCCCGGGTGATAACGAATTTCACACAGTAATCACAAAGCAATTCCAACCAACGACTTTGTCTCATATTAAATTCCTTCTGATCAAGGATGTGTTGTAAACTCTTATGATCAGTGAACACGGTACATTTTGTCCCGTACTATTAGCCTCAATTATATTATCAATCTCGGTCTTTATCTCATGTATGTTGTAATAGGCTATAAGGGTAAACGGGCTTGTGAACGTAATCTAATCTTGTACTAGTTCCGGACTAAGGTCCATTGTAATCCTGAGCCTGGCCCAAGACATTAAACCAAACGACCCAACAAAGCCTCTTTATGGCCGGCCCATGTGGTGTAAGTATAAATACCCCTCTCTAAGGATGGATAGGGTGTTGGTTCTCATTTGTTCATTTCACATTTGCAAGAATTAACCATCTTTTCTTCTCTCTAGTTTCTCTCTCTATATCTCTCTACTTTTCTTCATTTTCTTCCCATCTTTATTTCTTGTTTCAATGGTGAAGTGAAAGTGTATCTTGGTTCCGACATTTGGTATCAATCGCCACGGGTGGGTTTAGTGTTTTCGTTGTGGTAGTAGTTTAAGCTTAACCGGTTACGGCTTATTTACATTCGTCATATTTTTTAGTTTTTTTCTCTTTCGACTACACAATATTATTATTTGTGCTCACAACACAAAAATTTATTAAAGTTATTATTTATTAAATAAAGGTCATTTTTTTATTTATAAACTTGTATGAGTGCGTCTTCTTGTGACAAAAGGGTGTGTTTTTTTAGGTCAACAGGAAACAAATTTGTGTTTTTTAAACTTCCGATAAAAATTGTTTACCCTTTGATTTGAGTTTTTTTCTTCTTCTTTCTATTCTTTCTTATATGTTCAAACAATTTTAATGATAGCTTATTCTTCTTATGTGCACTTTGTTTTGTTGCTTATTTAAGTGTATCAAAACTGCTTATTTCGACTACTAGTTGGCTTATTTGAGTCGTTTGAACAAGGTAAAAGGTAGGCGGATTAACTTTAAGAAAAAAGAAAAAATCTTCATATCATTTTTTTCTTTTTGCAAGTTTTGTTTTGTACTTATCTGGTAGCTTATTGTTGAGTTAATTCGTAGCTTAATTGTAGTATTTTTTGAAGCTTATTGTGGTATAAAAAGCTTATTTTCAAGCTTTTTGATTTGCTTAACAATTTTGTTTGTACACGGTTTGAAAAACAACAAGGGAACATAGATCCATTTTTTAGCTTTATTGTACGTTGGTTTTTGTTGGTTTCTGTAGAAGACAAGAAAAAAGGATGGTAGTACATTTTTGGATACTTATGGAAGCGAGTTAGCAATCACTTGCAGAAGGCGATTAAACAAATTGAGTGGAGGTGAGTTATCATTCTTAACAAGAGGCAAGTAAACAACCTTAAGAAGAAAGCGAGTTAACAATACGTTTAACAAGGCGAGTTATCAAGTGTTTTTGCCAAGGCGAGTTATCAACCTTAAGGGAAGGCGAGTTAACAATTTGTTTAGAAGGTGAGTTAACAATGTTTTTTAACAAGGCGATTAAACAACAAACGGTTTGGAAGGCGATTAAACAAGTTTGTTTGGAAGGAAATTTATCACTCATAGTAAAGGAGGCGATTAAACAAGCATAAAGGAAGAAACTATACTCGATTTCGAGTCATTTTGGGTTTTCGGTTTCGAGTGTCGGTTCATTACGGGACTTCTAACGACTACCATTGTGATCGTGATCCTGTTACGATCATCGTGGTATATTCATTTCTTACCGACGATAAACGTACCATTCCGCGAGATATCAAATCCATTCGTTCCATTTTACAAAATTTAAAACGAAAAAGATGATAAAAATGATGGGAAATTTGTTATTAATAAACTAAATTTGAAAAGTAACACATGCAGTCCCTAGACTTAAGGATCATTTCAAAGTTAGTCCTTTCCTCGTTTATTAACCCTTCTTGTTGATTCTAAATTACACCGTTAGTCCTTAATAGTTCTAATTCAGCCCGTTAATCCTCCAAAGTGAACCGTAATTGCACCGTTAATCCTTATTTGAGTTTTAATCAACCGTTACTCATTTTAAGTTGAAAGTTTGTGCACCGTTCATCGTTTTAGCTCATTAATCGTTAACAAAAGCTCAAAGTACTTCGACTACAACAATGATTTCAACAAAAATTAATCATTATTTCACGGTTTCTTCTTGATTTTGTAAAATCCCGAAAAAATCGCTTCTTTTCTCAGTTTAAATCATAGATTTGTAAAATCCCGTGAACGTTAATTGATTTCAATCTACAACAACAATCACTTTACCTACTTAAGATCCTACAAATCATTTTAACTTCACAATTCACGTTACAATGGAAACGAATGATACTTTATCTTCGTGTTTAGATTTAGATGAACAAAAATTACAACAACTGCAAAAGCAAGCAAAGATTTTGAAAGAGAACTCCATGAACAAATTCAATGCACTAAAAACAACCACTTAGCGTCTCGAAAGGTAGACTTTCACTAACTGTCATCGTTTAAAAGCTCATTTTCACACCTCTTTCATACTGACGTCAGAACTTTCAAGTATGAGTTATCTCAAAACATGAATAACTTAGAAAAGAAACTCAAACACTATTTCCTTTCAAGTATGAATAACTTTGTCTTAGGTTACCTTATTCTCTACAAGTTAGGTTGAATAGGATTTCCAAAAACACTATTTTAGTTGTCTTAATGCCTTTCACATTATACCCAAATTAAGTTGCCCTTCGGATGATTAGATCTTACTCAAACATGCTAAATGCCTTAATGAGTCTTTTTATTAAAATGATATCACAACATGAATCAAGCTTAAGTATTAAACTATCAAAGGGTCTTATAGTGTGTTATATATAAAAATGGTTATATATATAAACTGCATTAGTCAAATCTTAGCAGGGACATGAATACCACTCAAGCTCAACAGAAAGCCCTTGATGATGCTCTTGTTGCCCCTGCAGACCGTCTTGAGTTCGGAAAATGAAACATGAGACTCAAAACATACATCAAACCAAAAGAAGCTACACTTCAAGTGGTGCTGGATGCTCTTGCTCTCACTCCCTTCTATCAAGCATTCCTGATCACTGCAGAAGTTCCTGCTATTTATATGCAAGAATTTTGGGTTACAGTTTTCGTTCATAAGTCATCCATCATATTCATGATAAACAAGAAGAAAGTCTCTCTTGATGTTGATATGTTCAGAGAAATTCTCTAGATTTGCCCTAAAATTCTAGGATAAAAGTTTGAAGACCTCCCACTGGAACAAGATATTCTCTCTTTCATCAGAGATCTTGGGCACACTAGAGACATCATCTATCTTACTGATGTGAATGTTGACTACTAACATCAACCATGGAGAGCATTTGATACCATCATCAACAAGTGCTTAAGTGGCAAAGAAACTGGAATGGACAAGATTCGTCTGTCCCGTGCTCAGATCCTCTAAGGTATGTTCTATAAGAGTAACATCGACTATGTGTATCTACTCTGGGAAGACTTCATGTTCCAGATTGAATACAAAGATGCTAGAAGATAAACAAGATGTCATACCCTAGATTCACAAAGATCATCATTGATTACCTCATGTCAAAGGATCAGTCTATTTCAAGGAGAAACAAGATGTTTTGGCACACTGCTCGAGATGACACCATGTTTACTTCTATGAGGTGTATCTCCAGACATGAAGATACTTAAGTATATGGTACCATTCTCCCAAAGGAACTAACAAACCAAGCAATGTTTGAATCCAATGCTTACAAGACATATACGCTTTTGCTTCTGGAGAGAAAACACCAAAACCAAAGTACGTTAGAAAGAAAGCTGATTCTGATACATCACCCGAGCAAAAGCCTGTTCAAGCTACTAAAGGTACCAGACTCAAGTCAAAAGCTAAGGTGGCTAAACCTGACAAGAAGAAGCAACCTGCAAAGAAGCCAAAAGCCAAAGAATTAGCTGTATTATCTGAGGTTGCATTAACTGAAGATGAACAACTTAAGCTGGCTACCAAAAGAAGCAAGACACAATTTCATAGTTCTCACGGAAGTGGCTCAGGTGATGGAGTTGACACTCAGTCAAAGGTTCCCGATGAGCAGCAACAAAAGACTTTTGGTACAGATGAAGGAACTGGTACTATACCAGGGATTCCTAATGTGCCCATATACGAATCTGAAAGTGAGAAAGAGTCTTGGGGTGACAGTGAAGATGAAGATAATGAAAATGATTCTAATGATTTAAGTGATGAAGGTGATGATAATAATGATGGTAATGATGGTGATGATGATGATGCTAATGATGATGATAAAAAAGAACGTGATGACATGAATGACGATGATGAAGAGACTGATAGTGATAGAACTGAGTCAGACAGAATCAAGATTCCTATATTAGATCAGTCTAAAACTGAATACTATGAAGCAGAAGAAAATATTAATGATGAAGAAACGATGTATGATGATGAAGACGATGAGGTAACAAAGGAGTTGTATGAAGATATGAATGTGAATTTAGAAAATAAAGACACTGAAATGACCAATGCTGATCAAGGAGCCTTAGAACAACAGAATGTTTCTCAAGAATCAGGGTTTGAGCAAATAGAGGAAGATGCTCATGTGACTCTTAGTCCGGTCCTTGACACACAGAAGGCTGATGAACCTGTACAAAGTTCTTCTATCTCCTCCGATTTTACAAGCAAGCTCCTAAATCTTAAGAATCCATCTCCAGCTGATAATGAGATTGCTTCATTGATGGAAACCTTAGCTCGTCCTTCAACGCCATTTCCTGAAATTAAAACACATCCGATTTTACTAAAACTATTCCTTCACCACCTCTGTTCTTCAATCCTCTTCTATAACAAGCAACACCGACTCTAACACCAACAACTTCTGAAGCTGCAACCTCATTTCCTTTAATTTCGGATTTCTCATCTGTATTCAGATTCAACGACTAAGTCTCTAACTTGGAAAAAGATCTGTCAGAGATAAAGCAAGTTGACCAGTATGCTCAAGCTCTCTCCTCTATTCCTGCTATAGTTGATTGTTACATGGATAACAAACTTGGATAAGCGATAAACAAGGCCATTCTAGCACATAATTTGAATTGCAGACAAGAAGCTCAGGATGAGAAGAATGCTTACATAGAACTCGTTGAGCCCTTATTAAGGAAAATGTCAACACTCAACTTCCTCAGATTCTTCCTCAAGCAGTATCATATTTTGCAAATCCTGTGATAGAGAAAAATGTCACAGAATCAGTAGAAGATGCAGTCTTGACATGGTCTTCTTCTCAACCAACGTCTACTTATGAGGCAGCCGCATCACTCTCCGAGTTTAAGGTTACAAAGATACTAATAGACAAGATGGAGAAGAACAAGTCATATGATAAAGCTGACTACAAAAAGAAGCTTTATGATGAACTAGTCGAGTCTTACAACACTGACAAAGATCTATTTGATTCTTATGGTGAAGTCTTTTCATTGAACAGGAGTTGAGATGAAAAAGACAAAGATCGAGACCCCTCCGTTGGATCTGACCGAGGGACGAAAAGAAGAAAATCGAGTAAAGATGCTAAGTCCTCCAGAGATTCAAGGTCAAAGGAAAAGAAGTCTTAAAGCACCTCTAAAGACGCCTCCCAATCTCAACATAAGTCTTCTGGCAAGTCTGCCCATACAAAGGAGCCAATTCATACTGTTGAAGACTCAGGCATGCAACAAGATCAAGAGTTCGTCATGGTAAACAATGAGGAACAACCCGATGACAAGGAGGATACCAAAGCTGACTGGTTCAAGAAACCCGAGCGACCTCCAACTCTTGATCCTGATTGGAGTAAGAGACAATAAGTTGACTTTTGACCTCCTCAGACCTAGATTAGTCAAGTTGCACGTGTTGAAGAACCTCCTACTTAATTTGATGAGCTTAATGATACTTCATTTGATTTCTCTGCATTTGTCATGAATCGGCTTAAAATTCCAAATCTGACTCAAGAAATTCTGGTTGGACTGGCATTCAACCTGCTCAAAGGCACTTGCAAGAGTATTATGTTAGGGTTTTAAATGAAAAACGCGCAGGTTGTAAGATTAAAATTCTTTCTATGATTATCAAAGCATACTTATTTTTAACATTATATTTAGCTTATCAGGAAGCTTTTTTAACAATAGTTTAAAGTTTAGCTATAGTTTTAGGTAAAAAAAACATGAAATTAGGGTTTTGGGGTGTACGGTTTTGGATGAAAAAGCATAACACATAGGTTTTTGAGTTCAAAGCTTTATATTATGATTTTTAGCAAGATCATATGAACATTATGACGTTATGAAAGCAGAACATAAGCTTAGAGAACCTGGTTTGAGCTTATAGCTTGGAAACGGGTCAGAATCGGGACTTTTGGCTTCGTACGCCTAGAATAACGACTCCCGGGCTTCGTTTCTTGGTTTCTTTTGCTTCCTTTCTGTACTTGAGACTTCTTAAGATCACTTAGGATCTATTTAGATCAAAGGATTGCTTCTGAATGAAGGGTTAAAGAGAAGGAAGTGGGGGAATGGAGAAAAATGAATGATTTAGTTCCTATTTATAGTAGTTGAGGCAAAAGAGTTTAGGAAACACTTAGGAATCTATTCTGCGTGTGGAGGGTCTAGAGGGTGACTAGGAGAGGCTATATGGTGATTTGTTAAGGCTAGGAACTAGATTGAAGTGGTGTTGGAGTCCTTGTGGTGCCATGACTTAAAAAGAAAGAACAAGAGCACATGTGAAGCTTTTTAATCAAAAACAAATGAAGATATTTGTTGTAGTAGCTGAGTAAGCAACTTAGGATGCATGTGGGTAAGTTATTTTGCAAAGGAATCCTTTAAAATGGGTCAATATTGCAAAAGAATGAGTTTCGGGTTCATATGAGCTCATAAGGGTTCGAATTCTTGTTTTTGGCTTATATTTCGCATACATTGATCAAGAAGTGATTAAAATATGATCTTAAGGTTTGTAATAATAAGTATTAATAAAAGTTAGCAAGTGGTTTGGGTTAAAACGGGTTAAAAATGAGTAAATAAGGTCGCGGGTTCACATAGGGCTCGTTTAGGGTTTCTTTGGCTTTCTTGGCTTATATTTCGAATATTGTTGATTGGGAATGATGGAATACAGATCCTAGGGCTTATATAAAGTATTATCAATGAAGTTTGGTCATTGGTTTAAGTTAAAATAGATTGAAATTGAAAGAATAAGCCGTGGCTTGGAATTAGGGTTTGTAATTCTCGTACATTGTTGAAGAAAGGATGGTTAATGATAGATAAAGGTTTGTAAACTCATTTTATGGGTTTACAATGACTCTTGGTTGCTTACTTGAGAATGAGATGGTCTGAAAATGAGTAAATGGGTCAAAACTATAATTAGGGTACAATTAGGGTTTTCTGGATTCGTTTCTTGGATAATTGAGGTAGAATGATGAAATGATAATGGAATATGATTGAGGATGTTGTAATTTATGTTATTATAACTTATTTAAGTATTGGTTTAGGTTTACAATGGATAAAAATCAAGAAACGGGTCATGGTTCAGAAACTAGCTCGGTTTTAGGGTTTAGGATTTTGAATTAGGGTTTTAAGAGTAAAAATGTGTATGAAAGTTTATGAATAGAATAATTAGGGTTTACACATTGTATATTGAGTGTATTAGCTTGTACACAAGTGATGGTGAAGAAATTAGAATGAAAACGGAGGTAAAACGGCTATATTGGATGTCATGCTTAATGACTCGTACATTATGCTTTGAAAACTTGTACTTGACTTGGAGGGAGTTTATATTTCAAATGAAATGTTATATTACTTGTACATATGCTTTGGTATTGTGTGCATTCACTTTAGATGTTAATTCCTTCCATGAGATTAGGGTTTAGAGCATCTGATAATGGTTTAAAGCCCGTTTTGATATGATGTTTGCCAATATGGTACTTATAGGAATAATAACCTTGTAAAATGATATTATAGATATTGACTTTGACATGTTCTGATGTTTTCTTGTTATATATGAAGACTGGATTGCCATAGATAGGTTGGTGAGCTTGTTTACTATAGTATGCAAGTTACATTGACTAAGAGATATTAACAATACAAGTCATGTAATAAAGAAAAATATTTCCCCGTATATATTGTGATAATAGTAAAATTGGTATGATGAAAATTCTTGGGTTGTTATAAAAAAGTGAGAAAGAGTTCTTGGGGTGATAGTGAAGCTGAAGATAATGGAAAACGATTCTGATGCTCGATGTGGCTGAAACTGTAACGATGATAATGATGGTAATAATGGCAATGATGGTAATGACGATGATGCTAATGATGATGATAAACAAGAAGGTGATGACACGAATGACTATAATAAAGAGACTGATAGTGATAGAACTGATGTCGACAGATCAGATTCTATTCTTGATCAGTCTACCACTGGTTACTATGAGAGAAGAAGAAAAGATTGATGATAAGAAACGATGAATGATGAGAAGACGGAGAGGTCACTAAGGATTTTGTATGAGAGATGTGTATGTGTTTTAGGATATGAGACACTGAAAAAATGACCATGCTGATTAAGGAGGCCTCAGAAAACAAAAATGTTTCTCAAGAATCAGTGTCTTGAGCATTTAGTAGAGGAAGATGTCATGTGATACTTACTCATGGCTCTGGACACACAAAAGGATGATGACATGTACAAAGTTTATTCTGTCTCCTCCAAATTACATAGGCAAGCTCTAAATCTTAAGAATCCATCTCCAGCTGACAATGAGATTGCTTCATTGATGGAAACCTTAGCTCGTCATGCAATGGCAGTTCCTAAATACACATCCAGTTTTACTATAACTATTCCTCCACCACCTCCGTTCTTCAATCCTATTCTACAACAAGCAACACCGACTCCAACACTAACAACTTCTGAAGCTACAACCTCATTTCCTTTACTTTCGGATTTTTCATCTGTATTTAGATTCAACGACAGAGTCACAAACTTGGAAAAAAATCTATCAGAGATAAAGCAAGTTGACTAATATGCTCAAGCTCTCTCCTCTATTCTGTATAGTTTGAGCGTTACATGGATAACAAACTTGGAGAAGTGATAAACAAGGCCATTCAAGCACATAATTTGGACTGCAGACAAGAAGCTCGTGATGAGAAGAATGCTTATATATAACTCGTTGACACGTCAATGAGAGCTCTTATTAAAGAAGAATTCAACACTCAACTTCCTTAAATTCTTCCGTAAAGTGAGTATCACGAATGTTTGAAATCATGTGTTAGAGAAATTTGTTACAGAATCATAAAAGTACAATCTTGACAAGGTCTTTTCATAACCAACGTCTACTTATGAGTTAGAAACCGCATTACTCTTCAGTTTGGAGCTTACAAAGATAATGATAGGCACAAGATGGAAGGAAGGAACAAGTCACTCTGATAAAGCTGGACTACAAAAAAGGAAGCTTTATGATGCACTGGTCGAGTCTTATAACACTGACAAAGATCTCTTTGATTCATATGGTAATGTCTTTTCGTTGAAGAGGAGTCGGGATGAAAAAGACAAAGATTGAGACCCCTCCGCTGGATCAGATCGAGGGACGAAATGAAGGAAATCAAGTAAAGATGTTGAGTCCTCCAGAGATTCAAGGTCAAAGGAAAGAAGTCTTAAGCCCTCTACAGATGCCTCAAATCTCAACATAAGTCTTCTGGCAAGTCTGCCCATGTAGAGGAGCCAAGTCATACTATTGAAGACTCAAGCATGCAACAAGATCAAGAGTTCGTCATGTGAAACAATGATGAATAACCCGCTGATAAAGAGGTTATGTGTGTGCTGGATGTTCAAGAAATCCGATGTAGCGACCTCCAACTCTTGATCCTGATTGAAGTAAGAGACAACAAGTTGACTTTTGACCTCCTCAGACCTAGATTAGTTAAGTTGTACGTGCTGAAGAACCTCTTACTTCATTTGATGAGCTCAATGATACTTCATTTAATTTCTCTGCATTTGTCATGAATCGGCTTAAAATTCCAAATCTGCTCAGCACAAGAAATTTGGTTTGGCCCGGCATTCAAACTGCTTAAAGGCACTTGCAAGAGTATTACGGAAGTAGGAGTTTCATTTTGACGAATGTTCCTAGGGCTCCACTGAAACATATTGCCACTGGCATAACCCCTAAAAACCAATCGTATATTGTGCATCTCTGAAAGGCCTCTTCCGTTAATTCACGATCATCGAGGACACCAAATTATCCCTAAGGATTACTTTATTAATAAAGATCTGGAATATCTGAAGGGTGGGGATTTAAGCAGAGGATACTCAACTTATGCGACAAAGACAAAAGCTGCTACTTATGATCTAAAATGGATTGAAGACTTGGTTCCCGAATTATGAAGTCCCGTGCAGTTGAAATATGATCAACATGCTTACTTGGGCACTTCACACTGGGGTCCCAAACGCTAAATATTTTATGGATATGCATGTAACCTAACTTCGTCCAAAGACGTTTACTCTAGAAGAAGAATCTTTGCGGTAACCAGACTTAAAATCATGAAAATGTATGACTACGGTCACTTGGAAGAGATTGAAGTTCGTCGAGATGATCAGAAGCTATATACGTTTAAAGAAGGTGATTTCAAAAGATTACGTCTATAAGACATTGAGGACATGTTACTTCTACTTGTTTAACAAAAACTAACCAATCTCACAATCGACGAACGGTATGATTTGAATGTGGCATTACGTATGTACACAAGATGGATTGTCATTCAAAGGCGGGTGAAAGATCTTCAATTAGGTGTCAAAAGTTACCAAAAGAAGCTCAACCTCACTAAACCTGACACATACAGATCGAATCTCAGGAACAAAACCGCATTCACTTCATACTCAAACCCTCATGGAATAATATACGTAGATCAGTACAAGAGAAAAAGAGATGCGCGCTGATGAACTCCACAAGTTTAGTGACGGCACGCTCAATGATGTTCGGTCTGCTCTTTACGACATTGCTACGGGAATAAGAATGGAATACTTGCCAATGAGGAAATGGAGTAACTTAGACAAGAAAAGGGCTCGGGTTATGGTTCAGGATATAGACAAGCAGCTTTATCAGAGGAGGTTAATGTGGAATCTAGAGAAGTTTGTTGGTGGAAGGGAATACGGGAATGATCTCAGGCTACTGGAAAGGACAATATGACTTTGTCATATTTTGTCTCAACTCATTTCAGGTCAATTTCTCATATATAGTGTTTGAGTACGAATTTTTAAGAATTTCTTAGTAAATTCAAAATTTTTCAAAATAACGTACTCAAACACCATATTATTCTCTTATAATTTGAGGGGGAGCATTAATATGTTCTGATAATCGGCTTGTTAATAATTGGACATCTTCTCCCCGAATGCATATATTTTATCAATTAATATTCAAAATATTAAAAGATATAACATTTTTGATAAGGGGAGAAAATGTGATTAAAATATATGGCTAATAATGTGATTTTTAAGATCTCAAGTGTACGCTATCCCATATATGTGCTAAACTCTTTCAATTAATCAATGCACATATGAAGGGGGAGCAAATGGTTATGTGATTGGCTAAAATGTAGAAGTACCAAAGACCGACCATTTAAATTATTGTATTGGAGTTATAAGGTGGTTAAGTTTAGGTATTCATTCCCATGATCCATCCAGAACCAGAGGGATCTACCCAGGGATATTCCACTAGATAGTGTAGTAGTCCTTAGGTATGAAAAAGGAGTAAAAGTGAGAATAAGGGAAAAGTGCCAACTAAGATGGAGCTAGTACTGGAACAAACCCAACAAGGTACTAGTTATGAAGTCTCGGTAAGCGCTGAAGGGGTTGAAGAATTAAAAAGAAAAGTTAAGATAAAGGGTGAAAAGAAAGAAGCCCTCCTTACACTTAGGCAGAAACAGGGTCAATACATCTGCTTTCAAGAATCACAAAGATGATTGCTGACATTGAAGACTGACATCATGGACCCAGTGATGCAATGCACAACCCTCCCTAGCCACTTAGAATCTCTCAAAAGATTTTTGTTTCATTTCTCATGGAGATTACATGCATTTCTATTAACTTTCTCACTCCGAGTTAGTTGGTATTGAAAAGGTGGCAGTCTGCTCCAGCCTCCAATCACTAAAACCAAAGTGCACTATTGAGTCTAGAGCCAAAAGAGATCATCCATAAATATCATTAGGACACTTGTCAAAATTATGCTTGCTTTTTTACACAATGTGAAAAACAAGAAATATATATTAAGAGTCCTACGCATTATCCTTATGATTTTGCCAGAACATCCGAGTGATACTTAAGTATTCACAGTGAAGATGGAAATCCTGCTTGAGCCAACATCAAACAAGCTCTTGGTAGGTGACATGTCTGATCCTATACGGATCGAGCTTGTAATACTGGATATCGATTTGGTCCCGCTTATGAATTGGTGAATTTTGAAAAAGATAAAACTGTTGGTGTGTCATAAAAACCGTTTGCAATTTGACACCGACTAATTTTCTAAATCGATTTTTCAATCTTATATCCATAGGAAGCCTCATAAGGGTATCTGGACATAGGAAAGCTGAACACGAATTGACGGCTTAATCGGGAAGATAGTAACTTACCGGTTTACTCTTACCGTGTTGTCTGCTTTAAGACTCTCTGGTAATGAGAACGGCTAGTGCAGCTGCGAAACCCTATCAAGGAGATTATTCAGAATTCTACCTGATCACAAGCAGTATTTATACTGAATAACGGGGAACCGTGGTTGTTACAACCATATTCGATGAAGTGACAAAGCCACTTTCGTCCATATATGTTGTTTCTCACTAACTTATTTATGCAGATTTCCTGGCTGTGGTAGCAGTTTCCCGATGACGAGTCAAAGCCAATACTACATGCTCATACTCGACCGACATATATAAAGACATCATGAAAGCTCAAGTACCTGTTTCAAGACTTTCGCTACTCTAATACCATATGTCTTTCTTGAAGCGACAAAGTATTAAGTTGATACCGTACGTCCTCCATAAAGTGACGAAGTGTTAATGTTAAATAATTTCAAGAAAGATGGTTACACACGCTTGCAACATCAAGAACAATATGAGCATGTTGGTCCAGAAGTTATAAGATCACAAGGCAAAAGATCACAAGATGATGAAAAGAGATTATGCTTGGTTGATGATCTTAAGAAGTTCAAGATCACATTCATGTCAAGTCAAAGATACAAGCCAAAGCCTAAAGTCAAAAATCACTACAACATATCACAAGTTAATGATTGAAGTTAAAGTCTACGAGCTCAAGACTAAAGTTAAAGCATAGTATGCTAGGTTCTAATTTTTTTTACATGGAGTGACCTCCCTTAGGGGGAGATTGTTAGGAATACGAAAAGTATCGGTCACTTCCAATATAGTTGGTCGTAGCTCGTAGTAAGTTGAATATGTAATGTTAGTAAGCTAACCGGGCCAAAGACACATGGAAAGCCCATAACCAAGCCCACGACCGGTTATAGCTTAGAGTATTTATACCCTCTCCACACATGGAGAGGGTGTTGGTTGGTTCATTTTCACACACATAATCTAATCTTTCTCTCTTTGTTACTTTCTCTCACTAGAACCTTCCTCCCATCCACTTTCTCTCTCTAGATTTCCATATTGTTTATTAAGGAGAATTAATAATTCCTTCAGGAGGCGAATTAACAATTCCTTCAGGAGGCGAATTAACAATTCCTTTAGGAGGCGAATTAACAATTCCTTCAGGAGGCGAATTAACAATTCCTTTAGGAGGCGAATTAACAATTCTTTCAGGAGGCGAATTAACAATTCCTCTAGGAGGCGAATTAATAAGGCGAATTAACAATTCCTTCAATTAACAATTCCTTCAGGAGGTGAATTAACAATTTCTTCAAAAGGCGATTTAATAGTCTTCTTCAGAAGGAGATTTATCATCTCTTCAGAAGGCAATTTAACAGGAGGCGATTTATCATGTTTTTAAGGAGGCGATTTATCACTCTTTGCAAGGCGATTTAACAACTATTTTTTATGCAAGGAGCAATAAATCACAAGGCCATTTTCACTTATTTTTGTGAAGAGTACAAGTTGAAAACTTAACCTGACATGCGACAGTGCAGTTGCTGATATGGAAAACAGATTCCATCTTTTCTAACCATTGGGTCAAACCGACAACTCCTTCAGTACCTTTGAAATTCAGAGGTTGGCACTTTAGGAAATCAGTGTAAGTGCACTCACGAGCAACAGGCATTCACCTCCTTCTGTCACCCCCTGAATCATGGCTGTCATCGCCATTCCTGCTTCTGTCTGCATCACGTTCTGCCAATGCATCAACAACCCCTCGGGCGATCAGTGCCTTAAGCTGAGCATCGGGCATAGGTGAAGAGGTGGTGGTTATTGTGGCGGTTCTTCTCTTTGGTGCCATTTTCTTCAAAATCATAAGAAAATACAACACACGTTAGATTTCATAAAATCATAATCGCGACATGACATATGCAACATAAATAAAATAAGATCACAACACACAGTGAAATATACAATTGAAGTGAAATCAACAATGATATAAATAGATCGACATTCATTCATAATAAATTCGATAATATACATGGTAATCCTTGGTTATAAATGACCAGTACATGAGATACAAAATGAAAAATATGGTCCTAAGGCAATGCTAGCTGGGGGTGACCCATAATACTTAGCATGCCATACAATGATAGCTAAAAGGATAAGATAAAAATCCCTACAGCCTACTAGCTAGGAGTAACCCATAAAAACTTAATGGGCTATATAAGATAGCTACAAATGATACAAGACTAACAGCTGCTACCAGCCTCAGCTGGCTCATCCTGAGGCTCTAGATCTCTAGCCTCTAGTGTCTGAATATGTCCAAGTAATGTCGCAACATGTGCCTCTAGTGTCTTGACATGGGCCTCTATAGCTGCACTCCTGTCCTTAGAACCAGCCTATGCCCTACGAGCATACGTTGCCTCTCTATCCAAAAGCATAGTTGTGTGGCGGTAATATGGCCTATCTCTGAATAGTGTGTTGACTCGGGCTCTCAGAAAAGCTCGGTCGTCTTGTGCGTCCTCGAATCGCATATAGAACTCATCAGTGTCTTGCTTAATAGTAGTAGCAAGCTCTGTCACTCTCTGGTTGACCCCCTCCAAGGTGGTTGGTACTATCTCCTGCATGGCCTCAACTATGTCATCATAAGTGTCTGTAATCCCATAACCTATCTCCCTAACCCTGTCTCACCTAAGGTCGGCCTCTAGAGTAGGCCCTGGCTGTCTAGCAGCGGCAGCTGCTGAACTCTCCCCAACCTCGAATCCGGAAGCGGGAGTAGTAAAGCAAGCTCTCTTCCGAGGCGGCATCTTAGCCTCAGGAATATCAGTCCTATGGGAAGTAGATAGTAGTAACAGGGGTGGTGATGCAGCTCTCATCCGAATCCCAACTGCTCTATAGCCCAATGGTGCCTCGACATAAGTAGGGCTAGTAGTAGGTGGTGATGGTAGGGGTAATGGTAGAGATGATATGGGTAGTGGTAGTGAGGGAAT
>BQNB010002012.1:45000-50000 GCA_026074375.1 Tanacetum coccineum | reverse complement strand
TTTGTGGTGAGGGGATCTGAGGTAGTAGATATGATAATGGGGTGAGTGGAGATGGTGGTGGAGTAGGTAAGGCAAGAATTCTGTCAACCTCTGCCTCAGATGGAAATGGTATAGGTGTCTGAGGTCTGACCGTCTTCCATGCCTTACGGAGTCGAGTCTGGGAGGGTGGTACAATAATCTGAGGTGATCTGGGTGTAGGTGGCAGACTCATCATCACAAATGCCTAATAGTAATCCTAGTGCAGGAACAGGGTCAACTACAGGCATCGCAGAAGAGTCGGCCCGGAGCTAGTGCTCCTCCTCCCTCCACGTCATCAATCCTCGTCTTAGAGGCCTCCTTATCCTCGTCATCATCAAAATCATCTAATCAATCGGAGGGCTCATCATCACCTAAAAAATATCACCATCCCTCCACACAGGATAGACCAGCAAAACTGATCCTCACTCAGGGTCCTCCTCCGGATCGAAGTCATCCACATAGCTTGGGGATAGGGCTTTTGGTGAAGCATCAGCAGGTAGAGGTTGGTCCTCTATAGGTGCCTTATCCCCATACGGTATAAAGTACTCTAGGTACTCGGGCTCAAGTACGTAAACTAGCAAAGGTGGGTGATCAGGACTGGCCCTAATCGGGAGAAGTGGGGGATTTGGTGGTGCTCAGAGTCCAGCACATAGTTCCCGGAGGATGTAGGCTACTGATGCATAGGGAGTCCATCGTATCCGGTAATAACGATACTCATGGAGAACCTGCGACAGCCGGCTCCCGTCCAGATCCCCGTACGAATCTCCATGGCTCAGAATCATGCGACAGATGTCTATAGTTAACCGTGATAAAGACATACTTCTGAAACAACCAAATAAACTTATATAAGTAAAATTTATATAAGACCAATATAGTATATACGTAATATAATATAAACACGTATATAGATCATGAAAGCATCTAGTCTAACCAACTAATGCAACTCAATAGTGTATGTATGTCCCGTGAAAAACTTTGCGTATAGATACGATGTTTGAAATGGTTATAGTCCTATGTAAAAAACATTTGACCTGGTCCTATAACCTTGGCTCCTGATTGCCAATCTGTAACACTCCCATAGGGTGCGCAGCGGAATATGTGTCTGAGATTGTTTTACAATCATAGATCAATAGCACAAGATATGAGAATGACCTCTATATGAGTCGTTTAAAAATGATACATTGGAATTAAATAAATAGTTTTGGTACAAAAGCCCATGGCTTAACTGTTTATCCTGAAAGTGTAAAGGTTTTTAATTACATAACAAATACTCCAAAATGTAATGCATTTAAATCTCCATTCAAATGACTCCCAAAATGTTTGACCCCCAATGTATCCTTGAATCTTGTACCTTATTGACCTTAGAAAAACCTGCATTAAAAACGTCAACAATAAAAGTTGGTGAACTTCCACAGGTTTAATTAATGTACCAAGTAGGACTAACAAAATAATTTCAAGTGTATGATAAGTAGATGAGTCAACTTGAAATTGTTTTCATTGCCTTGAATGGCGAAGTCATAGCATCACTGCTTTTGATAAACAACAACAAAAAAATCTTAGTCATGGTGTAAAAAGAGTTTGAATACATACATTGTATTTGTCAAAAGATTCCACCTAGAAAAATGAAACCAAAGGATTAAACCTTGGAAAAATAACTAACCAAAATGACTGCAAAAATATCAAATTCAGTTAAATAAATTTGGTTAAACAAAAAAACACTGAATATAAGCAATCCTGGATATCTAAACCTTTAGTCTAGTTTGGGTTCAGAGACAAACTCATCTATGTAAGCATAAGCACAAAATATAAGCAATCCTGAACCATAAATTTGTAAGTACCTAATTTTAAGCAGAAACGACAACATCGCTAACCCTCTTATAGAACCTAGTAATTGAACCCTCAAATCTTAACCAAAACCCTAAAAACACAAAATTTCTCAAATCAAACTCAAACAAAACGAATAAAAAAAAAGATTAAACTTTCAAAAACCTTTTTAAAAACCTACAAAAACTACAAACAATTTTCAAAACCAATCACTAAAAACACAGTCTTTAATTCAATCGTTTACCCCAAAATAATTTACCTTGAGTTTAGATAAAGGATTTGCAATCTTGGTTTTTTGGGAGGAGAGGTCATCTCACGACCGAGTTAGGAAATAAATTAAAAGGGTTGTGTACGTAATTCTGATTTTTGTAGGGCTTATTCATGTACAGTAGAAACTCGATAAATTAATACTCGATTATTTAATAAACTCTCTAAGATAATATTTTTTGCCGGTCCCGACTCGGGGATAGGGTGCTAAATTAATAATTCGCTAAAATTATAAGATAATACATTTTTGATAATTTCTTTAGACCCCATATAAAATATAAATTAATAATTCCTTATATATAGCATATTACATGAATGATTTATGAAGGTTTCTTGAAAAATGACTCAATTGTCTTTTGTTTTTTGTTGAAATCAATTTCCCCTTGAATCTCGTCTCTAATTTTCCTTAGCATGGTAAGAACTTCTGGTGTTGTTTTCTCATAGCTCAACAAGAAATTGTTCAATGTGATTGCCGCTTTAATAGCTTCGTTTCGCGAAGGGGGTTCCATTGTAGAACTTTCATCATCTTCTTCATCGATATCATCTTTATTAATTCCAATAACGCTTTCAATATTTTCTTCCAACCATTTGTATACTATAAATTAATAAAATATTAATTAATATATAAATTAATAATTATTAATTTATCGATTAATTAATAACTCTTTTAATTAATAAATTTTGGTGGTCCCAAGTGTATTATTTTATAGAGTTTCTACTGTATAAGTGTGATATATTTGAATGGTGATATTGATTGTGCTTACACTATTTAGTCGTGATATTGATTAAAAAGAGAGAAAATCACATGATATTAAATAACAATAATTGTAAAGGTTAAGTCAATAAATTGGAAACAAATTTTCCACCATTCACAATAGTTATAAACCAAATAAAAAGTGTCATACGAAACTTCGTGTTTTCTTGTAAAAGTTAGATAGGTAACCAACTGAGTTTTCATAAACACGTTTCTAGCCTTTGTGTTTGTATAATAATTTCATGTATAGTCTTTAATTTATTTTCCAGCTTATTAATTTTTTTAATTTATTTTCCAACTTATTACTTCCTCCGTCTCATTTTTATTGTTCACGTTTTCTTTTTAGAATGTCTCAATTTAATTGTCCACTACTAAAAATAGAAAGGGAAGTTTCATCAAATTTACTATATTACCCTTGTTGAAATTATTATTACAAACTTTAAAGAAGACTTTAATTAATTAGCTAAGGGTAAAACTGTCATTCTGTCAAAAAGTAAGAAACAGAAAGCATTGATAAATGCACTTTTCTTAAACTGTGTGTTTTTTGTCAGGGGACAATAATTTTGGAACGGATGAAGTAATTTATTTGTCAACTCATTTAATTTATTTCCACATTACTTTTTTATTTTCCATTTAGTCTTTGTGATTATATAATAATTTCATGTGTAGTCCTTAATTAATACCTAAAATCCACTATTATCTCCATCACCACCACCCATTACCACCACCCACCACCATAGGCGCCACCACCTGTAGGTTCCCGATTTACCACTTCACTTCATAACCCGAACCACGAATCCAAGAAACTAGAGAGAGAGAGAGACGAAAATCGTGTAGAGAGAGAGAAGAGATGAGTTGAGAACAACCTATCACCCCCAACTGTTGGTGATAGCAGTTGGTGCTGATGGCAGACGTTGCTGGTGGTATATGGTGGTGGTGGGTATAAGTGGTGGCAGCGGTTGATGGTGGTGGATTCGATGGTGGTGGTAGCGGCGACGGTGGTGGTAGTAGATGGTGGTGGTGGAGGACGTTGGTAATGGTGGCGGCGACTGGTGGTGGTGACAGCTGGTGGTGGTGACAGCTGGTGATGGTGAGTGGTGTTTCATGAAATGGCTTTTAAAATTTTAAGGACCAAACATGCACTTTACTCTTTTACACATGAAATTTTTGTTTACACATGAGCATTTTTAAATATTAAAAAAATTAAAAAGCGTTAAATAATCAAAATTGACATGTTTAACAGGTAACATGTCGTCATATTTATAATCTTTATAAAATATATCAACTTATATTTCTAATAAGATAACACTCTAGACTTGATTTTTAACTATTGTAAATAATTAAAAATATGTTTCTAACTCATAAACTTAAACCTAATGTAAACTACTTATAATTCAAATTAGACACTCTTTCTTCAGTTAATGCATAAATTTTTTTAAGTAATACAACTTATTAAGTTTATGGTACAATCTTTAAATGCAACTTAATTTTAAGTAACACATATCATAAAGCTTATGGTACAATTCTTAGATGCACAAAACTTATATAGTTTTTAAGTAATACAAGTTTTAATGCTATGTATACAACTATTTGATGCACCAATGCACACATATAATTAATGTTATAATTAATGTTATTATTAAAATACCTCATCACTCTAAAGTACAACTAATATAATACATGGTACAAACCAAACAAACTATTAATCAATAATATCAGAAAACCGTTCTTTCAAGCATTTAGCTTTGAACGCGGAAATTGATCATTCGATTGTAATGATTACTGTTACAACAATTAATTAACATTAAACATTTTATGTTGAAGAACACTTTTTATAATTACAATCATAATATGACAACATGACTCGAAAAACATTTATGATTACATTTTCTCGATTTTGATTATTAAATTTTAGAAACGCAAAATAAAAAAAAGAAAGTGTATCAAACGGAAATGAAAAATGTGAATGCCACGTGTATCTAAAACAAAGTTTTGGAGAATCACACATACTTCAAAACACGATTTTTGTATGCATATCACAAAACGACACACATCAACTTATCATTTCTCGCCACCATCACCGCTTTGGTACTAGCAACGCTACGCTATTATTATATGAAATATGTTGCTCATAGTC